>PVIC010004784.1:0-24466 GCA_004025085.1 Thryonomys swinderianus | reverse complement strand
TCTCAGAGCAGCCTCTGTATTCAGGATGCTGAGAGGAAGTCTTCAGTGATGGCAAAAGGGCCAGAGCCCAGGCTGCATCTGCAGCGGTTTCTGCACTGCGCTTAGCCCTGGGCAAACCTTCCCTGACACCCTAGACACAAGGCCCCTCTGAATGACACTCCACAGGTCAGATTTCTCCCTCAGCTCACAGGCAATCACAAGGCAATACTTGGAAATGGCCAATGAGTCTGAAGGTGTGGTTTGATGCTGCTCTGGCACCTGCTACCTGGATGGTTTTGTGTGGGTGGCTTAGCAGCTCTGTGCCTGTCTGTTCCTGCTCTGAGCCACCCCCTGGGGGAGTTTGCACATGGGAATCACACCTTCCTGTGCCTGCATCACTGACAGGTTGCAAAGATCTGAGATGTAGCAGCATTTAGTTAATGGACTGAAGCTATCCTATCTGCCTGAGAGGTGTTTGGTAAAATACTTAATCAGAAATCATATTATGAGTTAATGGTATTTAATATTAATATGAGTGTTGACATCATTCATGTAGTTTTAATTCATACACAGTCTTCTAATTACTACTGAAAATCACAAATGAGCCAGAGATAGGAACATTGGTGTTTGCTGACAACCTTGTTTGTCTGCACCCAAAAACAGAAAGAAGAGGGGGTGAGGACCAGGAAACTGAAGGTGTCAGAAGAGCCTTGACTGGCAGCACAGTCTGGTCAGGTCTAACTCTTTCTCCCGAGGACAGCAGGCTGAAGCAGAGGCCTCTGCCCCTTGGGTGCTGCTTCCATTTAATCTCACATGTCCAGGTGAAATGGAACCATAAGTCCTAAGGCCCTTGATAGACAGCACCATTGGTCACACAGCCAAGGGCTGTGGAGACAAAGCCTAGGTGATGCCCTTGGGCCCATTTCTAGCCATTCCTGGAGATTTAAGAAAACAAATCTTTAGTCTTGAATATTCCTTAATGTGCCAGACAAGCCAGGTCATGTGTTTGTGAATGCCCAGGTCAGCATCTAAAGTGATGGAGAATTTTGTCCTGGCTGTGGGAAGTGATGGGCACCTTATCTACCTGGAGACTTAGCAGTGCCCAGGCACTGGTAGGATGGTGGACGAGCAACTGTTACCTTCAGAGTTTGCTCACTGCTCCACGTTCTCACTTCCAGCCATAATGTCATGATTCTTTGCGTTGAAAAGACTTCCAGATTATGCCCCCCCCATTTTGCAAATGAGAAGACAGAGGAATGAAGTTTGTCCAGGGTCTCTGTAGGGTTCCTCTTATCTCCCAGGCCTGGAGTTTTCTTTGTAATTTTTTTTTTGAGACATAATGTACATCCCAAGAAAAAAATCCAGAACACTAAAAAAATTATCCAAGCTATTTATTCACTCTCAGAGAAGCTGTTATCTCTAATGAACTTTCCAAATTATAAATGCTCAATTGTTTATTGCACAAATTGAGTTGTACCTCTAAATGACTGAAGGGAGCTGCAGGCCTGCCTGGAATATTTAGTTGCAGGACTCTGTGGCAGCAGGTCGGTTTTGCCCCCCAGGCAGGGGAACTGTGGTTACCATTCCCTGTAAAAGGAAGAAAGACAACCACGTCACCCACAGAGCTTGGCCCCATGTCACACAAGAAGTACTAGTGACAGTCCCTGTCCCAAGATTCCCTGGGAGAGGTAACACTCTCAGGCGTGCAAATGAAATTGTGTCTAAACAAGGACTTGATTACAGGCTATAGCCTTCAGAGAAAGCAACAAAGAGATCTGGAACTTTCCTCAGGGATGTGGGATTTGTTGTGAGCTCAGGAGGAGGAGTAGGATTGGGCCAGTTGTTCTGGAAAGGGCTTGGTAGGCAGAGAGCTGAGGGTGAGCAAAGGGGAAGAATGCGTGTCGTGGAGCCTGCATGCCTGAGAGAGAGCAGGCAGAGCACCAGGGATGAGACAGTCCTCGGAGGAAAAGCAGGGTCTGCAGGGTACTGGTGCCTGGACTTGAAGATCCAGGTGTGAGAGAATCCTCTCTCACAAGTGGCCCCATGTGAGACTGCTCTGAGAGGGTGTGCAAGCTATGCTGAAGTGTGTCCTATAGTCCTGGTAACAAGTCTCCTTGTCCAAGTTTGTGAGTGACACCAAGCACTCTGACTTTCAAGATGAAGATGGGTGGAACTCTTAAAAGAGGAACACTGGGTGTTGTGGCATTATTGCAAGGGAATTGTTTTATTTTTAATTAAATATATGAATATATAAAACACAAATTTAACATTTCAGCCATTTTTCAATTTGCAGTTCAGTAGCATGAAGTACAATCACATTGTTGTGCAATAACTGTCACAGCTACCCATTTCCAGGACCATTTTATCATCTTCAAATGGGATCTGCATCCCTAAGTACTAAAACCTCCTCTCCCAGCCCCTAGTAGCCACCCTCTACTCTGTTTTTCTGTGACTTTGACCACTCTAGGGACCTCATAAAAATGAGATCACACAGGATTTATCTTTTTTGTGACTTGCTATTTTTTTCAACATGATATCCCCAAGGTTAATCCATATTGTAGCCTGCATTGGAATTTTCTTTCTCTTTAAGGCTAAATAGTATTCTCTTTTATGTAGGTACCATATTTTTTTTTTACCTATTATTTACTGATGGACCTTTGGGTTGCCTCTACATTTTGGCTATTGTGAGTAAAGCTGCTATGAACAGGAATCTGCAAATCTCTGTTTGAGCACCTTGTGGGAAGTTTTTTTGTTATTGTTGTTTTTTTGAGACAGGGTCTCACTTGAGCTCACCATGTAGCCCAGGCAAGCCTGGAACTCAGCAATCCTCCTGTCTCTGCCTCCCGAGTGCTGGGATTACAGGCATGAGCCACCACGCCCGGCATTGTGGGAAGTTTTTGAGCTTACAAAAAAAAAAACAATGCTTCAAGTTTTGAACAATCAGGCAATCTCCTGGCCCATGCTATTGTGGCTGGCCAGACCACTGTGCCTGTGTGTGAAGACTGCCACCCTGAGTAGAGCTCTGCAGTCCCCTCTGCAGAGGACACAGAGTACAGGCTGCCTCTCCAGCACACTGCCTTCAAGTGACGCACTAAGCCACTTGGTCTGTACTGCAGCCAGTGTCAAAGCCTCTGCCTTTGCTCCTTCTGAAATACATCAATCATGTTGCGTTTGTGCCTCGCTGAAGTAGTGAGTGCCTCCTCGTGCTCTTGCTTGCTTGGTGGGTTCTTTCCTTCGCCTTTAAAATGTACTTAGCCATGATTGTGAAAGCCAAGGAATATCATTCAGGCATAGTCTCCATGTCCAAGCAGCTGCTCACTCCTGCTCCCACCAAAAACTGTGTATGTACAGAAGGGTGTACTGTCTTGAAGCACCACTACTTCTGTTTGTTAATTGCTCCAACTCACATTACAACACATTAAAGCAGTGACATACTCGGATGGAAGGCAGGAGAATTCACAGTTCAGGTTGGCATTGTCATAAACTCAAGTCTTTGGTGTCAACTCCCTCCTTCACAGAGCATTCCTGCCTGGCCTTACAGTCACCCTCTGCATGCATTTGCTGGCCTTTGTTGGTTTATGTCAGCTCTTGAACATTATTTAAATGTAGTTTGGGGTCCATGAATGCAATTACCATTGTGTTATTATTCAGAGCCAGATTGTTAAGATGCAGGCAGCTGTACAAGGAGATGCCCTGTGCTGTGAGGTCCAATTTAGGAAGGCCTTCGTAGCCTTGCGCGCGGGGTTGCTAGGCAACCCCATGCTACAGGAGTGGAGCCTCACTCCAGAGTGGGAAGAAGCCCAGTGCCTTCAGGGAATTGGAAGCACTGGTCAATCTGAGACTGGCACAGCGCCGGGGAGTGGGAGGAGGTGGCGTGGGCAGAGCCCACAGGCTTGTGGGGGTGGGGGCACCCACCCAGCTAGCACATGGTGTTCCCAGGGAGGGAAGAGTGTTGCTGGGGGGGAGGATGCAGAGAAGGTGCAGAAGCCTGAGGTCCGCCAGGAAACCAAGGGATACCCGAGCAGATGCTAATGTGATTCTCCATCCTTTTCTTCTCTTTTCAGGAAATGATCGGGCTTGCAGAAAAACTGGTGGCCTGAAATATCAGATTAAGGCATCAGTGCCTGTGAGTATGAATTTTGCTTATTTAATTCTGTGGTTGTGCAATAGTCCTGAGAAGCATGTGGCTTTTGCTGTTAGGGGAAGGGGAGCATGACCTGGGTGGGATCGGCCTTGAGTTCTTCTAGAAAGCGCCTTTTACTGGGATGGGGCAGAAGCCATCAAGTTGAAGGAAGACTCTGTGCACCTTGGCTCTGCCCTCTACACAGAACGTTCCTGGGGGCTTCACAGGAGGACCACTCCTTTGGCTGCTTGTGTGCACAGCAGAACCCTTCAAGGGAAAAGAGAGGTATGTGTTTGTGCAGGTCTAAGCTGCTAGGTTGACCTCGTTTAGAAGAGTAAATCCTCATGTGGACCATAAAACAGTGTCTCAGATAAGAGCAGTCATATGTACCAGTCTCCCCACATGGCCAGGTATTAGGGTTGGGTGGGTTCGGAGCAAGCTTGGAGATACAGCAGGGCTGGACTCTGTCCAGCTGGGAAGAAAAGACACCTGAATGCGAAACAGTTCAGAGTTTTCTGGAATGGTTCGTGGGGTCAGCTCTGGTTCACGTGGCTTAGCAGAAAGGCCGGTAATGGGTTGTATTTAGGGAGGACTTTATGGGGAAGAGGTGACTCATTCTGGGCAAGGAGAAGGAACCAGAAGCCCCTGCACAGAAGCCTGTAAAGGCCTGCTGTGGGAGAGGGCAGCACAAGCCTGGATCTGATGGCCAGAGGGAGGGCGTTGGTGAGGTTGGGGGAGTGGTGAATCCCTTTCTAAATGGTCCAGATACAAAGAACCAGAATGCAATAAAGTATGTCTCATCTATGTAAATAAAATTAAGTTTCTGCCAGTTTGTCTATTGCTCTATCATATTGAAATGGCTGCAAGGTTTTGTTTTTTATTTTAACCAGACTTGAGGCTGTACTTGATGTCAGTAACTTCGTACACTGAATAGATTATAAGAAACCCCACATTGTGGATCTTGTTAGATCTCAGAGAAAGACGCGAGCAGAGAGGGAGGGTTCTCCACACAGCAGCAGCAAGGAGTCACCAATGTCCCCGTGATCAGCAGTCAGGACATCTCAGGTGCACACATGGTGGTGCTCCCAGCTGTCCACTTGCTCTTCCTCAGAGGTGCTGGTGCCCAGGCTGAGGACCAGCTGGGATTACTTATGTAACAAAGGGTACTTTGTCCTTTGTTTTCTACATGTAGGAGAGTGAGCTAGTTCTGAGTGTCAGCAGCAGCAACAACCAGCATGTACATAGCATTACCAATTTGCAGCACGCTTGGCAGTCTTGCTGCATATAAGCTCTACAAAGGTCCTATCAGGTGTCCACACCATTTTGCTGGTTAGAAAACTGAGGCTCAGAGTTGCTAAATACAGTTAGTGGCAGAACTGAGATGTTCTGACTTTCCACTGCACATCACTGGATATCTCTTGACTTCAGGGCTGACCCTGCCACCTGCACAGCTGTCCTGTCCTGGGGGAGCAAAGGGATAGTTGTGTGGTTCCCAGGGCCCTCTTTTGAGAATCCTACCTGCTCTGAGGGCCAGTGCGTTGCCATCACTGCTTTTTATAGGCTGTGTGCTATACAGGTGGTCTTGGGCAAGACAGGAAGTTGGTTATGGTTCTGCTGTCTACATGGAAGGCTGGATGTACTTCTAACACCAGGGATCCTCTACCGAGGGGAGAGGGCTCTATTTGGAGCCATCACTGACTGACTGGTTAGGGTTCGCTGGAGGTGGGGCATGAGTTGATTTGAGGTACTTGAGATGCATCCAGGGAGAGATCTTAGGAAGCACCTGGCAGAGAGACCGAACTCCAAGGTAAGGAAGCAGGTAGCAAACAGGATGTGTGGGTGGGGTGAGGCTCCTTGATTGCATCCATTGCATGCACTGCGGTGATGTCTGGTTTAGAGACAAGGGTCAGCGCTTATGTGCCCCCCTTATTCATCATCAGCCACCTGCAGCGTGTTGCTGTTGGCACACCCTTCTAAGCATCACCTCAGCAGATGGCATGTGCTCCAGATAACATCACAGGTGAAAGCTCCGTGCCACACTCAGTAGCAGGAAGAGGGATGGGCCAGCAGATAAAAGAAACCTGTGCAGGGCACCAACATTCCTGTCATGCAGTGGACATCCCTCTTGTGAAGGCAGCCATGTGCCATGCTTGCCTGACCTGGCAGTAATTTTCATTGATGTTAAATTTGCACTGTAAAAATATAAGTAATGAAACAAATCCATAATGCAAAGGTCTGCTTTTACTGAAAACCATGTATTTTCTTAACTGAAATTTTATAGGTTCTATAGTCTAAAGTACCAAAGAGTCTCCTATTTTTAAAAAATCCCTTTCCCCTCTCTGATCCCAGCCTGCTCTTCTCCTTGAAATATTTAATAAGTTTTGTGTTAATTTCCATTGAGTGTACACACCAACAGCAGTGTGTTTTGGATGCTCACATTTTGGTAAAAAGGTACTATCTTCCTGGGCCCCTGAAGTCAACACCTGAGACTATCCCAAAAGGAGCTGAGCTGAAATTTGCTTTTTCTTTAGAGAGAATAATTTATAGCCTGATTCACTCTCAGTGGAATGGTTCCAATGCACAAATACTTTACAAATACAACTTCCTGGAGTTACTATACAAACAAGTGATGTAAGGAACATAAATTATTATTTCCAATTGCAAATGTTAACTATTATTTAAAGCAAATCCCATGCAGTTTGAGATTACCTTATTGCACCCATTGGAATCTCCAATTCTTTAAAACAATTTAAAATTTCATGATATTCATTTACTATTGAGTGCAAATGACTGAAGTCTCACTGCATTTATTACCTGATGTCATTTGCATAGAGTTTAATGACTTACTGAAAGTATATTCTCTTTCCAAACTGCATTGTCATCATCTTGAGAATATCACTGTGGTTTCCTTTGATGAAATTGATGAAACTATATAATTTGAAGATACTTGTCAGAGAAGGATAGGGTCAGCCGTACATCAAATTCCTTGGTCACTGAGCTCCCTGTGTTGAAATAGTATGTGGTCATTTGTCAGCAAAGTTGCACAGGAAATCTAAACTCAGTGACAGGCAGACAGGAAAGATTTCTGAGGTCCCATCACAGAGGAGTTCAGTCTGAGTCCCTTATCTCAGACTGTCCCATTCACACTGTCTACTCAGCTTCTGAGTTTTGGTCTCTTGGGTTTGTGTCAGGCCTACAGATATGTCAGTAGAACTTATTTTGTAGTCATATAGTTTAATGTATATGTTTTCTGTTACAAATGAAATTCCTGCTTTCAGTTCTTCACGTTTCACTCTCTCGGGTTATAAGAAATCTTTTAACTGGTGTGCTGCCTGCTCCAGCCCAAAGATGGATTTTGTTGGCACCTCCATGAGGCCTTAAAAAAAAATCTCATTTCAGTCCAAGAAATAGAATCATTATCTTGATTGAAATAATATCTTTCCTCAAACTTCACCCAGATAAAACATCAAATTGGTGGAGTTTCCTTATCACTGAGGAGTTTGCAGGACACAGAATAATGGCCTGTCAGATGCTTCTGGTGGGGCGGGTTCTGTAACCTAGAGCCTACGGCTCCTGGCCCAGTTTGCATGATATGTGGTGTCTGGTGCAATGTGAATAATGACACTGAAGATACTTGTCAGTATATGAAAAGGGGAGGATAGCACAGGCCCCAAGACAGCACACATGGAAAATGCAGCCATGACTATCATTTTGGTGCTTGTCATCTTTAGCTCACGCCTAACATGTGGGGCATCTGTGGGATGGTGGACAAATACTATTGGTGTTTTCACCCATTTAGGGTATGAATGTCTGTAGCCATTTAACCCTAGGCTGAGCCTCCATGGCTCAGTTGAAGTAAAGGAACAAGTCTTTAACAGGTAGACCAGGACCCAGTTTTGGCTAGTAAGCTGGATGGCCAGGAGCAGGTCAGGCAAATGGCATCTCTGGGGAGCAAGCATGTCTGGGTTCCAGTCCTGCTCACCGTTGTTGCTTGGCAACTTGGGGCTCTTGGGACTCGGTCTCTTCATACAGAAGAGATAGTGCAGGGGTGTCGGGAAAAGCTGAGACAATGCTTGTGCGAAGCCCAGCATCTTTCACTGTCTTTCTGCCCTCTTGTCAGGTTGAGTAGGGAGTTGTGGTGTCAGCCGATTCTGTATGGATGCTTTTCTTCCTGCACAGCTTAGCTTCACACACTCTTGCATCCAAAGAAAAACTTCCTTAGAGTTAAAGAGCAATTCTCTGGATGTGTGTCCAGTCTGGCTCAGTCCTTGCTGTCTGCCTCCCTGTGACCTGACCCTTCCCAGTGACAATGAAGGAAGCAGCTCAAGGATATTAACAGCTGGCCTTTTGAATGCTTATTCTGTGCCAGCTACTGTTCTAACCTTTTTACTTTATTAACTCACTTAGTCCTTACAACAAACTTAGTATCTGCCTTTCTTATAAGTGAAAAGGAACAGAAGCGTTTATTCATTTACCCAAAGTCATACAGCCAGTAAGTAGTGAAACTGGGATCTGAAACCAAGAAGTCTACTTGGAGTTTTTGAAAATGAAATGGACCACATCAGGACTAAATAGAATAGTTCAAGTCACTTGGGCTTTCATCAAACCATAAGACATAATTCTGTCATAGAGAAAAGCAATAATAATACACACATCTCAGTAATGTTCCAGGAGGCCACAGAGGTGAGTTTTGCTCCAGAAATGAAATAGATTCTAGTGAAGATGATTGACTATGGGTGCCTGGTCATCCAGGTGCTCTCTGCATGTGGGTCCTTCAAAGCTGTCCCTACCATCTAGGCATCATAGAGGGCCAAGGTATGCAGCACCTGCCTGCCACTTTCTTGTCCGCAGAGGAATACCATGCCCCAAACCCAGCCCAAGGCTGCTTCCCTCCCTCCCTCCCCAGCACTGCATAAGTGACACGAAAGTTCCTATCTGCAGAATCTTATCTTCAAGAGGAGTGCTGGCCTGCCAGTGAGCCCTCCTGATTGCCATGGTAATCACCAGCTGAATGGAGTGATTTTATAATACATTTTCATCTGGAATATGAACAGGTGTGCAAGAGAAATCAACATTTATCAACAAGATAGGTCTTAGGAGATTAATATTGAGTTTAAGCTTGCTCAAGGAAACAAAAGAAAGGAAGAAGAAACACTTTTGTCCTTTAGTCAAGGCCCTTCCAGGCAGGCCTCTGACCATCCCCCAACAGATGCTTAGTCCCATCCCCCTGGCCTCTGGGCCCCTCCCTCACATGCCTGGCTGCTTTTCTCTCTCCTCTCTCCTGCACTGTTTAAACACCTGTCACATTTGATGTCCCCAGGAATCTGGAAAGTCCTCCTCAGTCCACCCAGCCTGAAAATCTTCTTCTCCTCCAACCACCAGCAGCCCCTACACATACGTGAGGCCTTGGACAGTTTTGTTCCCCAGCCTCATGGAAGGCCCTGAAAGAAATGTATTAAGCTACTCTGTAACCCAGAACACAAGGCACACCCCACCCCACACTCAGCCATCTAGGGTACCCTATCAGCTGGGGACTATGGTCTTATCCCAGGCCTCAAGAAGGAGGGGTGTGCTGAGCTAAGAGATTCACTCTTCTTAGCGGTCCATTAAAACATCACTGTGACACCTCTGGGTGACACTAGAGTCCTGAAAGCCAGATTCATTTAGAGCTGCTGCTGGAGAAATAGAATTCATTTGCATTGTGGTATTTCTTCTAGAGATAAAGGCCACAATGGAGAGCCAAGAAAACTAAAAAGCAGTTTGAGTTAAGCTTCACAGACCCTGGTCATCCTCCCTTCTGGTCACTTCAAAATCAGTTCTGGCCTTACATTTGGGAAGCCACCCTCGTGGGCCTGCCCAGAGCCTCACTCTCCTCCATAGCCACCATCAGAGGCTCCAGCACAGGGCCAGGCTGGGTGGAGACGTCCTTTCACAGGGGCCTTGACAAAATGGGCCCCACAGTTGGCTCTGCTGCTTTGTGTTGGTCCTGCCAGTGTCTCCCACCCAGGGCAGGAGACAGAATGGACAGGAGACAGAGGCAGTGCATGAAAGGCCTTCTCCACTTTCAAGTAGACAATGCATCAGAGAAGTTGCCAGGCTCGCGTTGGTGCTGCAATGGCCATTAGTTAATATTTTTATTTTAATCGAATGAATAATAAAGAGCCCCGAGTGTCTCTCAGAACTAATTTTGAAGAACATGCTACACCACATGTTCGTCTTGTTGAATCAGGCTCCTAAAGAGTTGCTAACAAAAGGTTTAGTCAAGAAGAAAGGCATTCCTCCACCAACTTTTCTCTCTTTTAATTCCCTTCTTGTAATGCCTCTCAGTTAACAGTAACTCATGAAAAGATGAAATAAAGCAGAGCAGAAAGCAGCACACCTCACAGGGAGGTTTGAAGTGGCAGCCAGTGGCCTTGCAGTGGAGCACCTCAGTGAGCAGAGTACCCGGGCTTCGTGCACAGACAAATCCAGACATTTCATGCAGATGTGCACAGCGCCCTCCACAGGGGTCTGCATGTGTGGAGCCGGCAGTCCACAGTCGCAGACTCGGTGGATCATCTGAAGGGGCCAAATCCAAAGACCAGTGCAAGACGTTGGGAATTCATGCGAGGCAGTGCAGCAGGAGGGCTGTACACTGGGGAGTGCTCTGCCTTGGGGCTGACAGGAGGAGTAGGACAAGGAGCCACCTTCTCCGGATGTGACCTCTGATCAAGGGGCACGGCGAGCCTGAGGCATCCCTGAAAAAAGGGAGACAAGGCAATAAGCCCTAACTTTGACCTCTTCTCCCCCTTTCTGTAGTCCCCACTTAGGGCTGCATTGGCTGGAGCAACAGGAAGCCGGTGGGGGAGTCTACTGCTGTAGTCCATGGTGTTCAGCTTCCTAGGGTGCATGCAGCACTAGTAGAGAGGGGTGACAAGCAGGACTGCAGGGACAAATGGAAAAATAGTGACACAACTGTACTTCTTCACAACAGTGAACCAGAGCAGGGGTAGAATCCTCACTGGGGCCAGCTTGGCCTGAGGGCTGATTCCAAAGCCTCTAAGAAAATTCCAGGCCCAAAGATATATACATGCACTCACACACATAGAGATATACATGCACATATACATACAAGCACACACCGCCTGTTTGTTAGAGATCACAGCTCTTTTGCCAGAAATTTGGGAATGATGACATTGTCACAAAGGGTCCCTGGGGAGAGAAGAGAGGAGACCATAACTGAATCCACTCTGAAATGCCACCTCAGACCCTTTGTTGGAGAAGGAGCTGGTGAAGGGGACTGGAATAGCTCTAGCAGAGCTCAAAGAGTGGGCTTTGAGGAGGTCAGTCCCAAAGGAAAGGATTTTTTTTTTTTTTTTGAGACAGGGTCTCGCTTTGTAGTTCAGGCTGGCCCTGAGCTCATTATGTAGCTAAGGCAAACCTGGAACTCAGAAATCCTCCTGTCTCTGCCTCCTGAGTGCTGGGATTACAGGCTTGAGCCACCATGCCTGGCACTGTGGTATGTGGTACTGATTGCTGGTGGGAGTGAGTCACCACGCCCAGCATTGTATGTGGTTACCAGGATCGAACTCAGGGCCTTGCACTTGACAGGCAGGTGCCAGAACCACTGAGCTAAATCTCCGGCCCAGGAAAGGATTTTGTAGGTGAGGACAAGTGTGAGGTGAGCCAAGGGTGCAAGACTCTCAGTTCGTAAAGCCTGAGGCCTGATAGGGATGCAACCCCTCAACAAAGCTGTTTCCAGGTGGAGCCTGCCTGAGGCCAGCTCTGGATAGACCTTTCATAGGAGCTCACAGTCTTGATGAAGGGCACAGGTGCCTTCCACTGAAGTGACAGCTCACATCGGAGCAGCTTTTGCAATGGTGAGTCCCTGGCCAAGCACTGGCACATGTGATCTCCCTTCATTGTCCAAATGCCCATGTGGGGGGCAGCACCTCTCAGACCAGAGAGTAGAAACCCTGAGAGTAAAGTCACTTCTCCAAGGCCACCCATCAAATTAGATTTTCTTGATTGCAGAACTGTTCTTAGCTAAGGACAGTGACACAGAAAAGGGAGTGTCTTATAAATGTTGGGGCGTACAGGGAAAGATTTAAATTTCAAAATAGTTTCCAATCATAAGTGGCAAAAATAATTCAAGGAATTTTCTTATATCCCAGATTTACCTGTTAAATTTTACCTTGTTTGCATTGTGTGCACAAGCATGCATTTTTTTTCCTGAACCATTTGAGAGTGAGTTGCACACCTGATGATGGCCCTCCACCCTGAATACTTCAGCTGTGTGTCAAGGATAAGCACATTCCCTGACATGATCGTGGTATGGTTGACCCATAACTAACTTCAATATTCACACAGCACTGTCTTAAACTTAATCTATTATTTGTATTCCAAATTTGTCAGTGAACCTGAATCCTTCACAGCATTTTCTCCTCCAGTAGAGAATTCCATCAAGAGTCACATGGGGCAATTAGTTATGTCTCCTTAGCCTCCTTTAACCCACAACATTTTATAGTCTTTCTTTATCTTTCATTTCTTTTCCTCTCCTCCTTTCCTTACTTCTTTCTTTCCTTCCTTTTTTTCTTTTGAAGTACAAGGGAAATGAACCCAGGACCTCATGCATTCTAGGAAAGTGCTTTGTCACTGAGCTAAAACCTCTTCCCTTTTAGTTTATTTCCAGATTCTCTATAAGTTGCACAGGCTGTCCTTGAATTTACAACCCTCCTGTCTTAGAGAAACTGGCATTACAAATATGTCCCACTGCATCCACCTGATATTGATACTTTTGAAGAATGTAATGTGTCCCTTATTTTTAACAAAATATTCCCCTTTTAAGTTGGTCAGGTATTTCCTTGTGCTGCAGCTCTTGGCCAGATTCTTGCATAGGCCTTGTGGTGCTTCTTGGAAAATTATATCCAAAGACCTCCACTCATAATATTTATAGGGCCATAATATTTACAGCTGTCTCTCTAGATAGGACAGTCATGGTGTTCTACGGTGGGATGGTGTTCAAACCATTGGGAAAGTGTTAAATACCCTTCCTCCTTTGTATTTAGCATCCACTGATGATCCCTGACTCATCCTGTTAACATGATTGCAGATGTTCCCACTCCTACACTGTCTCTATGTTTACCAATCATGAGGTGTGATTTTTTAAAGTGCAGTGAGTGGTTAATTTTTTTTCACAGCAATCCTCCTGCCTCCACCTCCCAAATGCTGGTATTACAGGTGTGAGCCACCATGCCCAACATTGTGATGTGTAGTACTGATTGCTGGTGGGTGTGAGTCACCCCACCCAGTATTGTTGTATGTGGTAATCAGGTATCAAACTCAGGACCTTGTGCTTGCTAGGCAGGCACCAGAACCACTGAGCTAAATCTCTGGCTGAGTGGTTAAATTTTTAAAGAATCTGGGGGCCAGGGATTTAGTTCAACAGCATGGTTCCTACTTGGCAAGCATGACATTCTCAGTTTGATCCTCAGTTTTTATATAATATATATTATATATATATATATTTTTTGAATCTTTAGTCTCACAGTTATGACTGCATTGGCATCCTGAATGGATTCAAAACATTTACCTTTCATGGTCTTTTTGACTTTGGACAAAGGCCAGAAGTTTGCAGGGTGCCAGATCCAGTGAATAAGGTAGATGAGGATTCACTGTATGTGATGTTTTTATTTGAGAGAAGTTGCCATAAACATTTTGAATGGACTCAGGACATCAAGGCAGGGAAGAAAAGACACGAGAGGATTTCCAGAGCCATTTCAGAAAATGGCAAAAATGATGGAATAAGTGTATTCAAATTAAGGGCGAGTATTTTGGGGGATTAATGGCAAAGTCTTTTATTGTATTGCTTTGTTTGGGGGGGTTACCGGGGATTGAACTCAGTCCCTTGTGCTTCCAAGGTAGGTGTGGTACCACTTGAGCTACATCCCAGGCCTCACTTTATTTTTAATTTAAATAGTCACAAATTTTTTTAACCACGCCTAGTATTTTGATGCTTAAATTGTCTCAGTTTTGATGGTTGAGCCTTCAAGCTCACTCCCATAAACTGTTGATATGCCCCATCCCTGATTTGAGCGTGTTTTCTCCTGGTGTAAGTGAGGGTGGGTCTGGGATGGGTCATCATGGATCTGCCTTGCACTAACCCAGTCATTTCTCTGAGGAGCTTTTGTTCCTCTTGGTGGACAGTGGGATTAAATGCCACAGTCTTGGCACTGTGTGTTTATTGCTGGGCTCCTTCAAGAGAGAGAACTAGGAAATATTTGCCTGCACATTAAGATAATGTCCCTTTTGTACATAACTGAATATGCATACCTGTTCACATATAAACACACATACACACAAGCACATGTTCCTGTTTTACAGATCATGAGTCCACACTGATACCTCTGACTCATTTCAATTCCCAGGATTGTTTCCTGCCTTCCTTATCCTATGTTCTTCCACAGTAAATTCTGGTGTCTCATAACCATTCACTCATTTTTAAAATCCTTCATTACCTCTAAATTACTTTGAGAGCTGGCTCACCAGTACTACTACAACTAACAAGTTTCCTTCCCTTTGCTCTTTACCCCAACCTGCTAGGCTCATAAATTATTTGAGTGTCTTTCTTTTTTTTTTTTTTTTGACTCTTCAGTGTGATTATAGAATTTATCTGAGATATAGTTAGGTTCTCTTTCACAGTATGCTTTCAGTTTGAAGATTTTCTTTCCCACTCTTACTGATTTAATTTTTAAAATAATACAATATTAGCATGATTTTAAAAATCAAAACTGTGAAAAGGTATACTTGAAGTCATATTACTCTTTTTTCTGTCTCATTCTCTCCTTGCAGGTAAGAATTTAATTCTTTTCACTTATACTTCCATTCCTTTTGGTGAAAATGAACAAAATTATAATTTTTCTTTCCCTTCTTAAAACATAGCTTATTATATATGTTTTTAAATACATTATTCATTTAATAACCTCTCATAGAAATCACTTCATAACAGTTCACAGAGACCTTCTTTATTCTGTTTCATAGGGGTATAACTCTCCATTTTATGCATACCATTGTTTATCTACTCTCCTATGTATGACAATGTAGATCTTTTTACTTATTTCGCAATTACAAGCAATGTGGCAGTGCTGTGCATGTTTCTTATGCTTGGAAAAGTACCTCCAGGAAAGGTCTCTAGGTCTTGCCACATTTCCCTGTATGGGGCTCTGTCAGTTTCTACTCCTGCCTGTTTACCAGCAACCTTCCAACAGAAGACATCATAGAAGGGTGGAATTTTTGTCAATCTTGTGGGAACAAAACAGTATTTCAGTATAATTTTAATTTTCATTCCCCTTATGAGAAAAATTGAACATTTCTGTATGTTTAAGGTTTTTTGTTTTGGTTTGGTTTTTGTTTTATTTATTTATTTATTTTTTTGAGACAGGGTCTTGCTTTGTAGTTCAGCCTGCCCTGAGCTCACTGTATCCCAGGCAAACATCAAACTCAGCAATCCTCTGGCCTCTACCTTCCAAGTGCTGGGATTACAGGCGTGAGCAACCATAACCAGCACTGTAGTATGTGGTACTGATGCTGGTGGACGTGAGTCACCATGCCCATTATTGTTGTATGTAGTTACTGGGGATGGAACTACTTGTGCTTGCTAGACAGGTGCTGGGACCACTAAGCTAAATCTCTAAGCCTTAAGGGTCGCTTTTAATAGCTCCTTTTGTGAATTGTATGTTTGTTCATGTCTTTTGCCCATTTCCTGTTGGTTCTTTTCTGCTCCATTCTTTGAGTCTTTTAAGGACTACTGGTATCAACCCTTTGCCCATGATGTACATGACTAGTATTTTCTCATGTATCTTTTCCCTTTATGACATTACTCATGGGACCTATCATAGAAAAAGTTATTTTTTAGAATCAAGCTGTTCAGTGTTTTAACTATAGATTTTTTTGTCATAGGTTAAGAAGCCTCTTCTTATAGCCAGGTTATAAAAGAATGCACTGATGTGGAAACATAATTTTAATGGTTACATAGTGTGTCATTGAAATATAAACAGTGATTTTAAATGAATTCTAAAAGACAAATGAGTGTACTTAGGGAGATGGGAGTGGAGGACAGATCAGGGCAGAGAAGAGTAAATTGGGAGGAGGAGCGGTGGATGCAGGTAGTGGAAATGTGGTCTCCGCCCTGCAGCAATGGACTCTCCAGAGGTTGATGCAATCCAGTGGCAGGAGCCACAGGGCGGGCTGCAGCCTTTTGGGCAGTAGGGTTCCAGGGGCTAGCAAAGGACCTCTGGGGCAGGGCCAGGACTGAGGTGAGAGAGGCAGTTAGGGAAAAATTTAAAGAAGCACTTACTCTCAGATTGGCGCAAGTACAGGGCTGGTGCCTAGGGGTGAATGCCTCCTTAAATGCTGAGCCCTGTAGCCACGCCTCCCCCTCCTTTCGGCCTGGCTTTGGGAGGAGCCTGACTGGAGGTGGACCCTGGGGAAAGACTCCAATTGAACAGGCCGAGGGGAAGGAGGAAGTCTCCCGGGCCCCTGGGCTCGAGACTGCTCTCTGAGAGACAGTTCATCCATCAACACTGGCCAAGCTGGGAGCACTGCCGTACAGCATGGGAAAGGTGGGGGGTGAGAAGCCTGGGTCTTATCCCAAAGAGGTTGAGGAAGCAACTGAGGACTTTGGAAACGTAGGAAATTATGCCCAAGTAGGGGCAATGAGACTAGAAATGGACTTTTCCCAGAGCTGATGTCAAAATTAAATGAGATAATTGTTGTAAACATTTTCAGCTGGCATTGGGCCCAGCATGGCGTAGAAGTTCAAAAATCATTGTTTCCCATACTTTGAAGGAATCTATGGTTTTCTTAATTGTGTTCCTCTACTCTCCATGACACCTTGAGACTTTTTAAACCATAGTGTAGAAGTAAAAAGCTCTAACACAAAATTAGAGGTCAGCTTTGGTGCAGAAACATCTGATCCATTCAGATCTGGAAACATCTAGGAAGAAGCAGATGATGTTATACAAGGACTGGAGAATGTCAGAGCTAGAAAGTGGATCCGAAGCCCCTGTTCAACAGAAGTGGAAACTGAGGGTTGGGGAGGGTCTCGTGGTGAGTTATGGTCCAGAACAAGTAAGGGTATGAGGGCCTCAGCTGACTCCAGAGAAACAGGGATGCCCATCTCTCCTGTGCACCCCTCCTCCGAGAAAGCCTCTCTGCTTCTGCAAGAGCCTTTCCTCCCTGAGCTGGGCTCACCCAGGAACAAGAAAATGGGCAGAGCTGAAGCAGACAGCTGTCCCTTCCCACAATACTGCAGCAGGCCTGGCAGTGGGCGGCAAGCTCTACCTTCTCCACTCCAGCCACCTCCCTGAGGGAGAGCCCCCCAACAGCCCAGTAGCCATCACTGCCCTCTTCTCCCCAGCTCCAGCTAAGGCCATTCCCTGTGGTCCCAAGGGTCACGTCAGTCAAGTGTGTGGAAAAATAATAAGTCTGGAGCAATGTGGCCACTGTGTCCTCCTGACTCTCTTATCTGCTCTCCCCCGGATCCCGCTGACAGAGGCCAGAAGGTTGCTGGTTCTCCCAGACTTGCTGGTGACTGCAGCTCCCCTCCTCCCCCAACCCTGCGGCTCTTGCTGAGAATCACACATCCTGGAGCAGATTCTCCAGGGACCCTCTGGCTCTCCCGGCTCTCCCTCCGCCATGGCCCACTGCACTAAGCTGGGTGATTAGCAGCACCATATGTGCTGGCAGCCCCCACCACAGACTCATCCCACCTGGGGTTTTCCCACCAGGGAGCTGCTTAAAGTCCCTCACCCAGGCTTCCCAGCCTCACCCCGGCATGTTCATGGCCCAAAGCCCATCTGTCTTTTTGGGGCCCGAGGCCCCACCACCTCTTTCCACATGCTTTCTCAAGCCATAGGTGGAGAGTGACCTTTCCTCTCTGCCTGCCACCTGTGCACAGAAGTTCCAGCTTTGGGGCAGGCCCTGCAGTGTCTGGTTTTTGTCACAGGTCATTGTGAAAGAGACTGTCTGCCTCTCCTGAACTACCCAAGAGTGGTGCTACTTCTTGTTCCTCTTTGAACCTCTGAATAATAATGGAAAACCACAGTCACTGGGCACTGCTGGATTGATTCTTGAGAGTGGCCTCAAGGAAGCCATACACACTGCCTATAATGGGAACGATCCTGTCTGCCTTGCACGGCTGCCACACCGAACAGTGCAATGCAGGTACCCAGCACAGAAGCTGGTCCTGCGCAGTCATTCTTTCATTCATTCACAGATACCTACGATGACCTGCATTCCAGGGTGACCAGCCAATGGCAAGCTGATGTTGGTGTGTCATTTGTGAACCTGTTGGAAGCTTTCTGTCCTGTTGGTCAGGGCCGGTGCCAGGGCGGTTAGCATAGCATCTCTGTCCTTAGGTGCTAGCTGTCTCTCCCATCACAGAGGCAATGGCTTTGCTAGATGTTTATAGTCACAGAGTGCTGAGATGAGCCACAGAATTGGGGATGCAGCTTTCTGGGATAATCCTTGCAGAGTAAAGTCCTGGCCTAAGTCAGAGAAGTGTAGCTAGAAGGAGAGAGGGATTCAAAAGGATCAAGGGCCTGGGCTTCTGAGGGCAAAAGGCTCTCAGGGTCGTGTCTCCACTGCCACAGCTGGTGGGGCTCCTCCTCTGGGGAAGGTGAGTGTCACCAGCCTGGGAAAGAACCCACAGGTCTGCTTTGTCCTCTTATATAGCTTGTGATGGGCCTGGAAGCAATGGGCAGTGGACTCCACAGGCTCAGGCAGGGCCAGGGAGGGAGCAGGGGATGTGCAGGACCGAGGAGACCTAGAGACCCGGGCCCAGCATGGTGGATCCTGCACTCGGGTTCCAGGTTTTTTTTGTTTTTGTTTTGAGACAGTCTCACTTTGTAGTTCAGGCTGGCCCTGAGCTCACTATGGAGCCCAGGCAAGCCTCGAACTCAGCAATCCTCCTGTCTCTGCCTCCCGAGTGCTGGGATGACAGGCGTGAGCCACCACGCCCGGCACTGTGGTATGTGGTATTGATTGCTGGTGGGCGTGAGTCACCATGCCCAGCGTTATATGTGGTTACTGGGATCTAACTCAGGACCTTGCGCTTTCGAGGCAGGCGCCGGAACCAGAGCTAAATTTCCGGCCCATCGGGTTCCAGTTTTTAAAACCCCACTTCCAGCTAGTGGGCTGATTCCGTGCCTGCTGAGTGTAAGCTGCACAAAGTCCAGGTTGCAGCCCCCTCCGGGATCAGGAAGTGAAGGATCTCTTTTCAGGTTCTGACACCTGTCGGTATGGGGGGTGGTGTACCCAGGGAAGAGTCTGAGCCCAGGGTGGAGAGTTGACTGAGAAAGGCCCTGGAGGGCTGGGGGTTTAGCTCAGTGGTTCCAGTGTCTGCCTGGCAAGTGCCTGTTCAGAATTGGTTGCCCCATAACCACACACCACAATGCTGGGCGAGGTGGCTTGTGCCTGTAATCCCAGCACTTGAGAGGCATAGGCAGGAGGATTGCTGTGAGTTCAAGGCTAGCTTGGGCTACATAGTGAGTTCAGGGCCAGTCTGAAATACAAAGCAAGATCCTGTCTAGAAAAAAAAAAAAAAAGGGCCAGAGGGTTAGCTCAATGGTTCCAGCACCTGCCTCGCAAGCACAAGGGCCGGAGTTCGATCCCCAGTAACCACATACAGTGCTGGGCGTGGAGACTCATGCCCACCAGCAATCAATACCACATCCCACAGTGCCTGGCGTGGTGGCTCACGCCTGTAATCCCAGCACTCGGGAGGCAGAGACAGGAGGATTGCTGAGATCAAGGCTTGCCTGGGCTATATAGTGAGCTCAGGGCCAGCCTGAACTACAAAGCGAGATCCTGTCTCAAAAAACAAAAACAAAAACAAAAAAAGCCCTGCAGAGGCAGCTGGGATACCACGTCTTGAACTCATCCACAGACAGCCAGGGGCTCTGCAGTCACTCAGTCTGCTAAAGTGCTCACAGGCCTTTTTCTCTTCCGGGCCCTCTCTGAGCTTCTAAAGACCAACAGGAGGGCAGCCCCTAACTTGCCTCGAAGCCAGTCTGGTTACTTGGCTCTGTGGCTAACCCCTGGCTGGGGAAGCATCCCTAGGTGGAGATGCTCTTCGCTCTGAAGGGGCTGCCGAGGTTTATCCTTCACTGCTCATCCTGAGGGACCCGACACCCCTGCCAAGTAGAAAGGCTACATGCTAATGGTCCACACTCCACAGGACAGAAAACATGGGCTGCCTGTCACCGGTGCATGAAGGACACTGCAGGGCCATGGGTTTGTTGCCTGGTGACACAGGGCTGGGCAGAGAAGCCGTGGGCACCTGTCAGCCCATCACACACACCGTGCCATGCAGCTTTCTTGCTGCTGGTCTGCATGCTTGCAGATTCTTCTGGGGAAGGTGGCCTTTGAGGGTCAGTGCAGCTCAGATGGGGCTTTCAGGCACCAAATAATGGAAAGACATTGTCATACCCTTTCTGGCTAAGGTTAAGGGAGCTGTGAGGTGAGGGAGGAGATGGAGTCAGAGAAATATGGTCTCTCCTTCCACTCTCCCCATGACAGGGAGGCAGATGGTTTATCGTCCAAGTGGGACACTTCTGAGCATGACAGTGGGGATTATTATAGTGATCAGGGGAAACAGGTGTAAAACAGGACTTCCTCCAGGATCCATGAGACTTCGGGAGTGATGTGCTTGGAAGTGTTCTCTCCTCTGCATTGTGCACTTGATGAAAACACCTCAAGACCCTCTCCAGACAGCTAATGAATTATGGAGCCCTTCACGTGTCACTTTAGCTTCCTGACCCTTAGCTGCCTTACACATGAATTTCACTCATTGACTCTATAGATACTATTTGGTGCTTTCGTGTACAAGATAATATGCCAAGTGCTGTAAGTTCAGAAGCAACAAAGGTGTGGGTGCCCTTGATGGTGGCCTGGTGCTTTCTGCCCCTTGGGGTCCTTTTTATTAAATGACAAGTTTATTTATTTTGGTATCACAAATCTAACTCAGGACCCTGTGCTTGCCAGGCAGGCGTGGTGCTACTGAGCTACATTCCCAGCTCCCACGCGGTCCTATGGAGACAAAGATTCTGCCCTGGATGGCAGGAAGTCTAATTCATAGAGCCAAAACAAACAAGTAACAGCAGGGAAGGGTTTTCTCCAAAATGCACCCAACTGTGTAACAAAGACAAGGGCAAGGCAAGGAGGCCAGGAAGTGGGAAGCATAGGCCCATTTTATAGAAAAGAAGTCCAGTCAAAGAGATGAAAGTGTCCAGTAGCATACAGCAAGGAGATGGGGAATTGGGATTTGAAAGCAAAGCTGCCTCACAATAAAGCCCTGCTCTTTCCTCTTACCTCTCTGTTATCCACTACTTCCCTTCCCCTGTTCTCCCCACAGCCATCAGGACAGCAGACCGTGTGGCACAGCTAGACCCCTCCAAGGACCGGGCAATAGCCCCAGATCACTTATTCTGTCTGCACAGATTTCAGGGATGGGAAGTGGACCCAATAAATCTGCTGTTTCTAATCATCAGGAGGGAGAGAGAAAATAATGTGAGTTGCCCAGAGAAGGGGAAAAGTATAGGAAGGCATTTTTGTGTTTGGTGCTAAACACACAAGACCAAGGTTACTCTTAATGCAACTTTCGTTAAAATATTAACTAGGAAGCTGTCCCAGCAGAAAGTGATTCATCTGAGGCTTCGCAGAACAGACAGATGGGTCTCAGACTTAGCTCACTGAATCCCTTTTCTCTACCGCATCTGTTCCCTGTCCTATATTTTTATGAGCACTTAAGAAATGGTTATGAAAATGTTAGTGAAACTGAACAGCTTCATTTTAGGGTGTGTCTGTGTGTGTGTGTGTGTGTGTGTGTGTTGCTGAAGATATTGTGGGGCCTTGTGCAAATGGACAAGTGATCTAACCAATGAGCTACACTCCCAACCCCCAATTTAAATAATTTTAGTGGACATTTATACTTTCTTGTTCTCCTGACTGATTTATAGGAGCTCTTTTATATAAGAGACTGAAACCTATGTCTATTATGTATAATTCAAAGACTGTCTCCTGCTTGGATTTTGAGTTGTGGTATTTTTCTCATATAAAAGTTTTTAACCAAATGCATTACATTTTTCATCTGTATGGCTTGTAGATTGGATTTCTGTTCAGGTTTAGAAAAACCTGCATACCGAGTCAGGTCTTTATCACACAGCAAGGCAGCGCTTCTGGATCTGAGAGCTTCGGGGGCGGAGGTCCGGGAGGTTGTGCTATAGCAAGCAGGCCTTTCCTGAGGGCCTCCTGGTAGAGAGCCCTGGCCTGGAGGCCGGGGCAGTTTATCAGCCTGGCCTCCACCTCGGGCCCCTCACCCCCACCCCAGCTCTGTGCCAGGCTCTGTCCTTGGCTCCCCAAACTCCAAGGCCTGACTCTACACCCAGTGGAGTGCTTATTGACCATGGTACCCTCAGAATGTGTTTTCCTGGTCTCCAAGGCCAGATCAGAGCACATGAACTTGATTTTCCTTTTTGAGGTTCCCCCCCCTTTTCCTGGGCAAGAGATCTGAAACCCCACAGAAACTGTTTTACGTGGGCGGGCACCTTTATCTGACTGTAACAGCTTTTATGGGAAACTTTTCACCAAGCCGAACACAGAAAATTATCTTTTCAAACATACCGTTCAGTATAATTTTATAAGCTGTACAGTAATTGCCCTAGAATCTTCTCAAAGAAACCTTGAAGTGCAGTGGCTGTTGTTACAAAGGAAGCAAGAAACGTGGGTAACCCAAAAGGACTCTTCATCTTGCTGGGGTTCATCCCCACTCCTTCATTGTTTCTGACAAGGGGGAAATTTTTGCTTTGAAAAAGCTTTGTGGAAAGATCCAGAATTTATTGATGTGCCATGTGTGCCTGAGCACACGCACACACACTCAGTCACACTCACATTCACATGTATCCAACCTAGCAAGACTGTAACATTTCCAAGTAGTAGCTGAGGAACTAGGTCTATGCTGAGTTGCTGCCTCTGGTGCCCATGTATCTTACTGCCACGTGCTGTCAGGGTGTGTGTCGGGGTGGGTAACAGTTAACTCCACAAAGAAAATGCTAGAGCCAGAGGCCCCAGTGAGGGAGCAGCTGGAAGGAGGAAGGAGCTGGGCCAAGACTTGGAATAGCCAGGTCCTGGCGCCAAGGGGTGAAAAGGGCAGAGGAAACGGGTAGGCTGGGCTGGTGGGAGGGGCAGGCAGGGCTGGGAGGGGAAGCGAGGGTGGGTGTGGGGTGCACTGTGTCCTAGAGGAGGCCACTGTCTGCAGAGAGGCTTCAAAGTGGAGACTGAGAGTAGGCGGGAGCATGGAAGGGTGGAGGAAGGCTCTGGACATTGCCTCTGGCCAACGAGGGAGGGTCACAGGACGACCTCCGGATGGCCATTGTGCAGAGAGCAGCCACAGACAGCGCTGATGGAAGGGTGGATGGAGGTCAGCGGGCAAGAGGAGGGCAGGGCTGGCAGAGGTCTGTGCCAGACTCAACCCCAGGCTTTTATCTGAGGCGCTCCTAAAGAGGTGGGGGCTGGGAGAGAGGAAATGGCATCAACCGCCCGCCTCAGTTAGGTCAGCACGACCCAGTCACCTTCTGGCTCAGTGTACAGGGGACTCCAGTCAGTGCTGGTGGCCTCACTGCATCCCAAAGAGCTTGTTCCAGTGTGGACAGTAGCTTCTAAATTCTTCGGCAAAACTCACCCAGTGTGCTCCATCCCAGGCTGGTGCTGCCTGGGACATTACTGTGCCCTGGCCCTGCCATGCTGAGGTAACTGCTACATCTCCCTGCCAGAGATTCCTTTTTCTTTTCCCCATATAGTACCTCATCTGTCCCCTCACTGCTACTCAGGACAAAAGCAGGCCTCTGCCTGGAAGTATCCAGGGACACTGAGCCACCACAGAACGGGCCCTCCCTGTGGTGACACCCCACAGCATCCCCAAGAGGAAGGCAGGACTTCGTCATTCTACTTTGGGAAGCTGGAAACTGAAGCTCCTGAAGGTGAGGAGAGCTGGCTGTATGGACAGGAAGCACGCATACCGTAGGACTCTGCTTGTGTGCGTCGTCCAGAATAGGTAAATTTGTAGCGGCAGAAAGGAGATTAAGCGCAATTAGGTGGTGGTGGGAAGGCACTGTCTAGGGTTGTGTTTGGATTGTTTAAAAAGTTTGGAAATAAACCAGATATAATAGTGTGTGCCTGAAATCCCAGCATTTGGGAGGCTGAAGCAGAAGGATCACAAGTTTGAGACCAGCCTGGGCAACATAATAAGATTCTGCATGGGAGGAAGGAAGGAAGGAAGGAAGGAAGGAAGGAAGGAAGGAAGGAAGGAAGGAAGGAAGGAAGGAAGGA
>PVIC010004783.1:0-60810 GCA_004025085.1 Thryonomys swinderianus | reverse complement strand
GTCACCTATTTGATGCGATCCCAAGTGAGAGAGAGGTCGAGATCTAATTGTTGTGCAGTTGACTAAGTCTTTGTTATCTAAACTGAGCTACTTTGGCTACTTTATTGTTGCCTCTTTACTGGTACATCCTTAACTTCTGTTTATTTGTTGAAGGAAGGATACTATTACTTTAATAACAAAACAATAAGGACATTTAGGAGTATTAAAGAATTCTTATACAGACTAAAATAGTGCTTAACAACTTCATACAGTAAGATACTTCTGTAAATTTTCAAGTGTTTACTGCAGAAACAAGGACTGGAGTTCATGTGTAGGAAGCACACAGTAGAACAGACGACACATGAGAGACTTCGAAGCTGTGCTAACGTCATGACTATTGCTCTTAATCAAATCCTTTGAAACAAATGTCACTGTGTATCAGATCCTAGCCACAGACAGGTAACCACTGTTTGTGCGCTGAAAAAGTGAATTTATATTTTAAAAAATTATAAGTGGGGCTGGAGGGTTAGCTCAGTGGTTCCAGCACCTGCCTCGCAAGCGCAAGGTCCTGAGTTCGATCCCTGGAAACCACATACAATGCTGGGCATGGAGACTCATGCCCATCAGCAATCAATACCGCATACCACAGTGCCGGGCGTGGTGGCTCACGCCTGTCATCCTAGCACTCGGGAGGCAGAGGCAAGAGGATTGCTGAGTTCAAGGCTTGCCTGGGCTACATAGTGAGCTCAGGGCCAGCCTGGACTACAAAGCGAGACCCTGTCTCAAAAAAAAAAAAAAATTATAAGTGGTTAAGAATTACCAAGAAAAAACTGTTTTCCAATTCCAAGTCTCTAAATATACTACATATAACTTAATTTTTAATAATTGCTTATGTATAACATAATGTTACAATAGGCAACATTAAATATTTGTTATATGCACTTATTTGAAAATAAATGAGATCTAAAATGTGTTTTTAGGAACATTTTTGTTAAGTATTTGAGTTAGTATCATTTAAGACTTTTTTTCTTTTGTGAGACAGGATCTTGCTTTATAGTCCAGGCTGGCCCTGAGCTCACTTATGTAGCCCAGGCAAGCCTTGAACTCAGCAATCCTCCTACGTCTGCCTCCCAAGTGCTGGGATTATAGGCTTGAGCCACCAAACCTGGCACTGTGGTATGTGGTACTGATTGCTGGTGGGTGTGGCCACCACACTGGGTATTATTGTTTGTGGTTACCGGGGATCAAACCAGAGACCTTGTGCTTGCTAGGCAGGCGCTGGAACCACTGACCTAAACCTCTGGCCCTCATTTAATATTTTAATGAAGAAGAGTCCTTCAAACTCAAATGCTAGAATTGAGAATATTATTATTCAATTTATCATCAGCTCTTCAAGGTATTTTAAATTCCCTTCCTTGTCCTTTAGTAATTAAAAATATTTTCTTGTCATAAGTGATTATTTCCTGACCTGTGGAAGTGACTTTTTCCTATATGTGGATTTTGTGTTTGCAAGTTAAGCCTTCACCCAGTGAAATCTCATTTCTTGGGCAGAGTTAAGCACCGAAGGTGAAGATCAGCCTGTGATAGAACAATGCTGAGTTCTTCATTTAAACCATCTTGCAGGGGAGGCATAGGCACTGTGCGTGCGCAGAACTTATGGTGACATTTCTCCCTAAGCTCCACCTCTTAGCACTAATGAAAGAGAAAAACAACTCTCCTAAGCATCTTTCTATTTCTGATATGAAAATATTCATGTATTAGTAAACACAGGCATTTAATATACATGTGAGGTATGTTACTGAGTCCCTCACTGTTGAAGAAGCTCAGTGAATGATTTCAGATCTACGGTGACATCTGACCCCTGTTTCACCAGCTCATCCTCTTACTGTGAAAGAAACGTGGGACTTTGCTGGCTTCCTCATTCCCATCTCTCCAGCCACTTGAACAATTTTAACCAACAATCTAGTTTGAATATTATCCATTTATTTATTACTCACTCCTCAGTTCTCTAACGAAGGTTTGTTACTCATTCCTGCCAGAAGATGTGTATTTCTGAGGATGCAGTGATGCTAAACATAGTCCCTGCCTTCGTGGAACTGAATCTACCGAGCGAGAGAGAGATCCTGATTATCGCTTAGAATTTGCAACTTGGTCTACACTGTAATTAAGGACAAAACAGAGCTGGTTTTGGTGATCTGAAGAATGCAAAATGGAGCTGAGAGGAATGGCTGGTTAGAAGGGAAAGATAGAAAAGCCTTCAGAGGCCCGGAGGCTGAGCGGCAAGGCCGCACTGCGGGTGTGATGGCTGGAGGCTTCACACCGGGTCCCGCTGGCATGGCTCCAGGATTTCTGAAGGCTTTGGTCTGTCTGGGTTCCCCTTCAGCCCATAAAATAATGGAAAACACTAAAGCCTGAGGTGATGCAGAGCTTGCCTGACTTTATTTTGAGAGGGTCCCTAAGCAGCATTTTTGGGATTCTGAAGAAAAACCCCGGAGAAGTCTTGGAGGAGTCAGGAATCCGCTGTCCTGGCTCGTGGAAGACATGCTGTTATTTTGGCCCAGGGTTATGATGGTGGAGACGTGCGAGGCACTGAGATAAAAGGCAGAAGGGGAGCGAAGGCGACTTCGCTGGCGAGGCGGACGGGGTGTTCCAGGCTAACTAACTAACTAACAGGCAGAGTCGGCATAACGCGACAGAGAGCTGCACATGTCGATGTGTTTCTATGGGAAAGGGGGGTTCACTTCGTCACATCTGTGGCCTTGAATCTACGAACACGAAGCAACTAGAGAAATGTCAAGCAGACAGCTAGATGCT
The DNA here is from genome assembly GCA_004025085.1 of Thryonomys swinderianus. NCBI lineage: Eukaryota > Metazoa > Chordata > Mammalia > Rodentia > Thryonomyidae > Thryonomys > Thryonomys swinderianus. The sequence continues at coordinate 58,017 of PVIC010004783.1, read as the reverse complement.
TGGGTCACTCGCTAGAAATATAAGTTTCCGAGTTAACTATACATGAAAGAAGATGGATCTTCACGGGCTTGAGAGCTCAAGTAGGAGAAGGAAAACGCGGTGAGATGGGACCTGACTCGTTCCCGCATCTGTGGCCAAATGTCCACCGGGATCTGTGTTTCATGAGTTCGCAAATAAACACCGAGGGGAAAATCATTAGCGATGCTTATGTGACGGTGGGCCAGGGCCGCGGCCGAACCGACCTGGGATCCTCCTGAAAGGCAAGTGGCTGAAGCAGCCAGCGCTGCCTCCTGCAGGTGGACTGTGTGCCCGCAGCCCCTCCGGCCCCACCTGCGCTCCTCCTGTCCCTCGGGTGTGACCCTCCTGCCTGTCTCACGGAAGTCAGATCCGTGAAAGTCTAGCGGGCAGGAAACACCTGCGCACGTTCTTACCCTACGCGGATGAGAACCTGCGAGCACACACGCCAGGTGCACAGGCGGGGCCGAGGGCATCCGTCCTGGCCGGAAGGACAGACAAAGCAGGGGGGGAGAGGTGTACTTCACCAGGCCTTGACACAAGTCTGGCACATTTTTGTTCTTGTGGTTAGTCTTATTTTGTAAGAGAAATCAAAATTCATGGAAAATAGAATATAAAATCATTATAAAATCATAGTTTTGGGGTGTGACATAATTAAAAAGTTAACAAAAGGGAGAGGACGGATAACAGAGCGATTTTTTCCCTCTGGAGGGCAGCTATAGGCCACACCATGACTGCCAGGAAGAACAGTGCTCAGCACAAGGAAAGAGTCAGGTCCTGCCCTGGACTCGGGCGAGCGGTGATGGCCCTGTGGTGCCTTCGGCCTTACGTACAACGGTTCACACAGAGCGATCTGGGTTTTGTTTCACAGACCCCACCCCCACCCCACCGCACAGAACCTTCCAAGCCTGGGAATCCAGTCCCCCCGGCATCCATAGCCTGAACCCCGCCTGGTGGGAGAAGAGCAAAGGTCCTGCGTGGGAAAGGCGAGGCCCTGACTGTGCGAAGCTCTCACACTCAGTCCCAAAGTCCATGGACCAGAGCCGGCCATGCACACCCCTGCCCGTGTTTTATTTATGTTAAATAGGATTGCATGCATTTTGGTTAAAAATAAACATTTCGGAGTACCTTTGTGTGCTGCGAGAGAAAGAAGGTGTGGAAAACAATAACATATAGAAGAAAAGACATTCTGGTGGAGGATTCTGAGCCTCTCTGTCGGTTTAATTTCCTCTCCGCAGAGGGAGACAGACAATTCTGACAGGAGAAACACAGATCATTCTTGGCCTTCGACCGTTTTCTTGCAATTTGATTTTTATTGATTTCTCCCAGGGATTTTTTTCCAGATGAATAATTAATTGGAATCCATGTCAATTTTTTCATGGTCATTGAGTTCTGGAGAAATCTTCCTAGTGTAAAACTTTTGATTTGTCAAAAGTGAAATGTTACACATTCGACTTTCCTTATAATTTTGAAGTTGTCTGCATTCAGATGAAATTTGTTATTAAAAATTTAATTGGCCTTCAAAGTATAATCCCTGACACTTTCCTTGTTATAACCTTTCTTTTACCACAATACTCAATGAAACATTTACTTTAAGCTTGAAGAGTTCGAATTGTATTAATTTTAGTTCAACAACCACTTAGCACTCAGAATATCGTAAATTGTAAAAAATATGTAGTCATTGCCTGACCTTATGGAATGCTTAATTTTTATTGGATGATAAGAACTTTGAAGAAATTCTAAAAACAAGTAAATTAAGAATTATAGAAATAACGAAAACATTATTAGAGGTAAAAATGAAATTAAAAAGCACTGATTTCACTTATGGTTCTTAATGTAAAATATGATATTATTTTACCAATTTCCTTGCTAATCTTAATAAATGTTTGTCATTTGTATACTGAAAGTAATTTTATTCATAACTGATGTATATCACAAACTTGTACATATTTTATTTTATAAAACAATATGTAATTTTGCTGATTTGGTCCCATGAAAGCACATTAAAATGTATCAAATGTCTCATGTGTTAGTTATTATCATTATCTTATTTGCTTTCTCTTGTTTTATTCAATTGATTCTCATTTTTATTAGCATCGATGACAATCATGATATTGACTAAAATGTTGTAATATATACCTGGAATTCACAACCATTCTTACCTTCGTTTCCATTTTTCCTAACCTGTAATATCTCAATTTTTCCTACACTAATTCATATTAGAGTCAAACAGACTTACTTGCCTTTTGTCCCAAATTTTATATATTTTCTCCTCCACCAACTTCTGTGCCACTTCCTTCTGCCCTCCATCTTTCTGTGTTTCTACCGAAGAGAGCCGCCTGTCCTCAGTATCTTCATAAAGTTTTCCCTGTCACAATCCTGAAGTAACAGTTCAGGTCTCTAAAATGCCACAGTGTTGCATAATGGGAAAATTAATGTGACGATTCTTATTCAACAAAACTTCTTGAATACCTCTTTACTTTGGGGACCTTTCTAAGTGCTGGGAATATAGCACAGACTAAATAAAAATACATCCATGCAGAAGGAAAGCTTATATTCTAATGAGTGATGGATACCATAAACAAAACAAACACAAAATTGAAAACCACGCAGAAAAATGATAAGAAAAAAGGAAACAGAAGATGGTAGAGAATAAACTCATGGGAAAATCCTTCTACTCTCTATTTCTTCTCTCTTGGTTTTCTGTCAAGTTCTACCTTCTCGCATGCATGGTTATTTTGAATTGAAAGTCAGATTACATACAGAAACTAGCACGAGTAAGTGAAAGTTCTGATGGCAGTTCTTGGGAGGGCTAGTCTGTTTTCATTCCGCGCCTCAGAAGGGCGAGGGCATCTTCAGGCAGTCATAATGGGCGTCAATACACGGAGAACTGATTCCCTGTCCTCTCCCTGGGACACAGCAGGGCCTGCTACCTCCTGACAGCCTCGGCTGCCATCATGGAGAGGCCGAAGCTAAGAGTGCTGTCCAAACCCAGCATGTTGGGTGACTGTTGGGAGCGGTCAGCTCCTCACATCTACAAGATAAATCAACCTCTAAAGCTGTCATGGACAGATTCAAGAAGGTAGTCGAATTCCTTGTGTTTCCCTCTCTACTGAGCACACGTACCCTCAGCGGGATCTAATAATAGAAAGTGAAAACAAATCTTCAACTTCCAATTTTGCGCTGTGGTCTGCCCGTCCTCCTGGACAATCTCCCAAGACAGGAGGCACAGACTCCCCTTCCCTGGAGGACTCTCCTCCCTAGCACAGGGCCTGTGTCGACAGTGCGGGGAGAGGGCTGGGGAAGAGATCAGGCCTGGACCTCTCACCGCACGTCCAGGAAAGAGTGTACGCCACCACGGTCCCCCCAGCGCCTTGCCCTCCACAGACAGTCCTTGAGGTCTGCCTCAGAGATGGAAGCCCACCACCAGCACTGTGTTTCCTGGGACCTTGAACAGGACAGACGAATCTTTGTCTCATATTAGCCCCCGTGAACTCATTTTCTTACTGAACAATGCCTTCTTCCATATAGCTTCGTGGCTTGACCTGATGGTGCCCTTCCTACTCTGGAGCCTGCTTCTCCAACTGAATCCACATGGCCTCTGAGAAGCTCATATTGTAGTGCACACTAGCATTTATATCAAAGGTCGGTCTAAATGTGTCAGTTAAAAATAAACCATGTATCAAGCATTCTAAAAATAAACGCTTACGCAAACACTAATAGTTTTTCTAATTCAAACTATCACATGAAGCCCCAGCAAGGATACCCTGATCCCTGAGACTGTCTTTAACTGACGAGCCTTCTGTCCTGGATTTCGCTGCAGAGCCTATAATGCTGCCTAACCTTTCCTCCCCAGGCAGAGGGCTCGTGACGCGGCCTGTACTTTCTACACCTTTTAATTACAATCACATTGTTCTTCCGGTGTAGTGCAAACATGATCCCCAGTTCTCTCATCGAGTATTTATTGAGTGTAGACCCTTAGGGCTACCATGAGGGGCTAATAAAGTAAGCACGGGATTAGTCACGGAGCAGGCTCGAGGACGGGGCGCCCGGGGGCCTGCGGTGAGACCCCGAGGGTTGTGATTTTGGGCAAAGGGAATCATAGCTTGTGCGGTGCTGGGGAGGACTGTGTGGCCTGGGGCCAGCGCTGGGCTCCAGTGCTGTCTGTGACCACCACTCTGCCTGGGCACCACTGCGCCTTTCGTGTGCATCCAGAGAGGCCCCTCGGTGGGCACGACCTTGCAAATGGGCCTCTAGGATCGGTCTGGACACACCACTTCCGCTTAGGAGTTATTTTTTCTACCAATTAAATCTTAATAACTTCTGTGAAAATCTAGCTCCTGTGTAGACATTAATTTCTTTAATTTCTCTGCACCCCAGTGCGCTCATTTGTAGGATGAAGTTAATGATCGTGTCTCTTTTATTGGCTCGCTAGGAAGATGAAGGGAATCTATGTTTGGAAAGCACCCCGGGCAGTGCTTGAAACACATTATGCGCCAGGTATATAACAACCAACGTATTCCTACAAGCTGCCGTTTTCCGCCTACGAGTCAGTATTATGTGAAACATTCTCGAGTCAGAGGATGAGACACAAGAGAGATCTCACATTATGTCGAGAGCACCGCGACGCCCTTGATGGCGAACGGCGACAGGAGCCGCGTCCCCGGCCGGAGCAGGGCGCCGACCGCCGCGCAGCAGGGATGAGCGGAGAAAGGTTCAGTGCTCCGAGTGCAGCGCGAGAGGCCGTCTCCGCAGCTGATAGGAAAGGCCGCCTGGACAGGCAGGACGCGCCCTCCTGGGACGGCAGGGCGTCGACCAGATGAAAGCACATTGAAATCGGAGTAGGGACAGTTTGAAGGGCTTTGTGTTTTCACGGAATTCTTAGAGAAAAGCGCCAGAAAAGAAGAGTGAAGCCACAGTACCGTCGATTTCGGTTTCCTTGTGTGTATAAGCAGCGTTCCACTAACTGCTTCACGATTGCTTTTCACTGTACAGTATCTTTCAGTCCCTTGAATAACCAGCATTCAAGGGCAGCTCCCCGTCCCCCACAGACACCACGCAGAGCCGCTGTGCTGTGGCCTGCCACCCCTTCCTGCCACGTCACCGCGTCGGTGACCCTCCTGCTCGGTTCTGCCTTGTGACCCTGCGTCGGCCAGTCCACCTGCTCTCGGTGTGCTGACGACTCCTCCGGCTTTCTGGTTACGTTCATGTTTTTGTCCCATGGACTGGGGACACACCTTCCATCTGTCTTTCTAAAGCGAACACGCACCAGCGCGGTGCCCGCGAGAACGAGCACCCCACTTTCCTAAACTGCGCCTTCCACCCGTCCGTCCTCTTTATAGCCAGCACTGTTGTCACTGTTACTGTGGAGCCACTGTTCCAGCCACGGACCCAGCCATCAGGCGAGCCGGAGGCGATTCCTGCAGCAGCAGCAGCAGCAGCCCCGCCCTGAGGTGCTGGCAGCGTCACCAGGCCAGGGGCAGCAGCTGTGCCCTGACATGCCAGGGCGTCCATCCTCGGGAAGCAGGGACTCCTCACAGAAGAGGGGAAAAGATTCCAGCCGGGAGCGGCCATGGAGGCGTGCAGGAGCTTTGGGCTCGAGAGAAAGGAAGGTGCACAGAAAGACACGGCTCTCGGCCCCTTTACTCTGCACGGCAGGACGCGCGGCCCCGTGTTGGTTTCTAGACCCTGTAGTTTCCAGTTCCTATCGCTTTCTTGCATTTCTTTCCAACATACCATGCCCCGTTCTCCGCCCATGCTTTATACATATTTGAAAACTTAGAATACTAACCACCTCAGAAGTGAAGCTGCGTGTATGTAATTAACTTACCAGCTGCAAGAATTTTATCATTGGTCTAGTCCCGGTTTTGGGGATCAGAGGAGTATCGGACCACAGAAAATCTCCGCGCGAGCCCTGCTGTGTGGACCTGGGAACGCCGCGCCCGCCTCTGCCTCCCCGTCCCCGGCGAGCTCCCGACCGCGCGTCCCGGTGGCGCCTCTGCGGGACCTTCGGCAACTCCCTGCCGGCGGGAGCGGACGGGGCGCAACACCCCGACGCCCGCGGGGCTCACGGCCCGCGGAACTGTCCGCCCCGGGGCGGCCTCGGGAAGACGGGTGCGGGCGGGAGCCCCTCGCCCCACGCGGCCTCCCCAGCGCCCCGCAGCGGCCGCGGGGACTCAGTAGGTCCCCAGCACCGTCGTATGTTTCTTCTACAGAAATGTGGCTTCGCACCTTTTTTCCTGGAAATTGACTTGATAAGATTATTAGTACTATAAATACGGGCATAGTAGAAGAATCCCTCTCCGTGCACTAGCTTGGCAATAATTAATGTGCTAATTACACACTAGAAGTAGGAACTTGGGATGAAACATTTTAATTAAAACTTTGGCTCCAATGTCTACTGGTTGAATGGCTCAGGGCAAGCCTACCAATCTCTGAAACTTTTGTTTCCTTGGCTTTTAGACAGAAATAATACCTGCCCCTCTGGATTCTTGTGAAGCTCACACCCAGCGCCGCTGACGGTGCACTGAGCCCCTCGCGCCTGGGTCGGGGGGTCACGGGCGGTTCTCCTGCTGCACGCGCAGGGCGACCCTCTCCCTCAGGAGCAGCGGCGTCCCTGGGGGCAGCCCTCACGGGCAGCTGGGGGCCCGCGGGCAGCTCAGGGGGAGCTCCTCTTTTTCTTTAACAGTCTCTTGATTTCAATTGGAACCTGACTTCTGAGGAATAGAAATATGAAGTAGAATGGGGGAAAAAAAAAACATGAAATCATTTAGTCCAATATTTACAGCTTTCAAGCCAGACAAAGCACTGAACGTAGAATAGTATTCGATTATTTAGCATTCTCAAAAAAAGACTAAGAATATTAGTCTAAATTTAGGAAATGTAATAAGATGTTAGGTAAATTAATTGATGTCAATTGTCTGAATAACAACACATTTAATAACATTAACGAAAGACAATAATTTCGGTGTGGTTCAGTCAGCCATTTGAGGACTTAGACTGGAGGAAATATTTACTAGATAAATGATGGCTCCATTTAGTATCACGATGAAAGATATTTGCAGATGGATAATTAGCTAATACGTAGTTTAAATGTTATGCTAAACATAAGGTCCTAGCGCCCCTTAGCGTTCAAATGGGTCATTACATCAGATTTCTCCTAGTTCCAGTTTTAGGAATTCGAGAAGTATCCCATGTTGGGTTGAATAATGTCCATAGATTGGTAAGAATAGATGTTAAAATACAAATTCCAACCAAAATCACTACTTGGCTGGAGATTTAGCTCAGTGGTTCCAGCGCCTGGCTAGCCAGCGCAAGGTCCCTGGTTCGATCCCAGGTAACCACATCCAACAACGCTGGGCGTGGTGACTCACGCCCACCAGCAATCAGTACCACATACCAGAGTGCCGGGCGTGGTGGCTCACACCTGTAATACCAGCATTTGGGAGGCAGAAGCAGGAGGATTGCTGAGTTTGAGGCTTGCATGGGCTACATAGTGAGCTCAGGGTCAGCCTGAACTACAAAGAGAGACTGTCTAGAAAAAATAAATCACTACTTCACAGCTCCTTTGTGATATATTTAACAATCTTTTAGTAGATACCGTGGATTCAACACAGTGGTACACACCCATCTTGCAAGCTCAAGGCCTAAATTCAAACCCTGGTACTGAAAAAATAAAAACAAAAACCAAGCTTTTTGTGATTTCCATATTGCCAAGTATCTCCTATTCAATGAACAGATAGATCTGCTTGGGTTCTTTGTGTATCCATGTTCTTTCTTCCCTCCCCACGGTGACCACAGAACCCCCACTGGTGCAGGGACCACCACCTCGCGCAGGGGGGACGCAGGTGGGAATACATGCATTCCTGGTTGTGCGCCGCGGGGCTGGAGCAGACCTCCCTGCAGCAGACCAGGCCTGTCAGGAAACAGACACGAACCTTCTGACATGAACCTGTGTTTTAGTCTTCTCAGCTGTCAAAATTATTATGAATGTGGCTGGGGTGGGGGGAGCTTAGCAGCAAATCATTTGCCTTGGCTTGTGCAAGGCCCTAAACTCAGTCTCAGCACCACCCCCAACATGTGTGTGTGTGTGTGTGTGTGTGTGTGTGTGTGTGAGAGAGAGAGAGAGAGAGAGAGAGAGAGAGAGAGAGAGAGAGATGGTTTTGGTAAAGTTTCTTTGTTTTTTATTTTGAGACAAGGTCTCACTTTGTAGTTCAGGCTGGCCCTGAGCTCACTGTGTAGCCCAGGCAAGCCTTGAAGTCAGCAATCCTCCTGTCTCTGCCCCCTGAGTGCTGGGATGACAGACGTGAGCCACCACGCCCGGCACTGTGGTATGTGGTACTGAAGACTGGTGGCCGTGAGTCACCACACGAACCGCTGAGCCAAATCTCTGGCCCTGCTTTCTGGAATCATATGAATATGACCCCCTATTTACCTAAGCCTTTGAAATTGTACTGGATTGTCAGGCCCCGAGTCCTGGGTTGAGGGGGTGGCTCTGGGGAAGGCCAGACGGTCACCACGAGGCTCTGACGGTCCGCCCATGGCTGCTCGTGGCCAGTCATCTGCTAAGTGGACGTCAAGCCCGGTGGGAAGCCGCACTGCACCCCTGTTCTGAACCCTGCCCTCGCTCGGGACGACACTGGGGTACAGCTGTTTTCTGCATTTTGCCCTCCAGACACCGATCACCGCAGGGCTCAGGCAACTTGCTTCAAGTGACAGGAATTCACGGTCAGTCACCGCCAGAGTGGGAATGAAAGTGAAGGCTGTGATTCAGCCCGTGGCTGCAAATCAGAGTGACGGGTCTATTTCTCACGCGAAGTCTGTCCCAGGAAACGGGCCTGAGGAAACACAATGGCTGCATCCGCCGAGAGACAACGTGCCCGATCCATCAAGCAACTAATATCATTTTCATATTTTGTCTTTCAAAATCACTTTCTCATAGAAAGTCCCCCGATTTTCTGAACACGTCCTCCCCTCCCCCCGTAGACCCCTCCTTGCCTTTCTACTGTCAGTGGGGCAGCGTTAGGGCTGTTCGCCGAGTGTTAACAGGCACTTGCTTGTGTATACACTGTGTTTTATGTTCACTGCGTGTTTTTACTAAGTGCTAGCATGGTACATGTTAATAGGCAGCACTTATCCTGGCAGAGAGCTTTTCTAATTAGGTAGGCAGATAGTTTTTACGGGCTACATTTTAAAGCAGTCTTCCTGACATATTTCTGCACATACGGAGTGTACCCCTCATACGAAAGCCGCCCCTTAGGTGCCCAGCGTGCAGCCAGGCTGCTGCCCGGGAGCTCAGGGAGCCCCCGAGGAGCGTGGGGTGCAGGCTGGGGGTCAGGAAACGCAGCAGGCTCAGCGCCCCGGAGCCGAGGGCGGAGCCGGCACGTTGTTTGTCCAGCCCGGGAAGATTCGTCACCTCAGACGCTGCCTGACACGAAGACAGATACGCCCTGTCACCAGTCCGGCCTCCTAACAAGATGAACGATGAGGCTGGTACACGTATCGATCAGCGGGAAACCCGTCCTGCCGGAAATCAGCAAGCGATGCAGGGGTGGAAATGAGGGCCTGACACCGGCCCCGAGGGGACTGGCTCTTAGTGCGGGCCCTGAAAGCACAGAGCCCGCTGCTCACAGCGCGGACAGAGGGAGGCTGCGGCGCTTTACAATATCCTACCTGCACAGGAAGCTTGTACATGCGGCGTGCCAAACGCGGCCGCTCCCGAGCGCTGAGGCCTGGAGGTGTTCAGCATTGGGCCATTAGCCCGCCTCCGCCTGCTCCTCGGGTAACAGAACCTACCTGGGAACGCTGGTGGGCGTTTGTTGGACAACTGATTCAGATATTCTTTCTGTTACTGAGGGTCACAGTATTTATATAACACATCCTGCCAAAAGGTGTAAAATCAGTACAGCATTAAAATAAAGGTGAGAGAGTGGTAAGGTACCAGTGGCCTTTTGAACAGATGGAAAATCTAGGTTTGCTGAGAGCAATTTTCTCAGTTTGCTAGTTCTACATTCTTGTCTTCTTTCCCACGGCCCGTAAGGTGGGGGCAGGGACTGACACAGTGAGCTGTGGCCTGGGAGGCGGGGCAGGAAAAGCGCCCCCTTCACCCTGTCGCCGTGGCTGAGCCCCTGACCAGAGACAGAGCAACAGGACAAGAGCATCTGCATGTATTGGACCTTATGAGGGAAATGTGACATAGGAGCCTTTTAAAAATTAATTCAGCTTGTTGGTAGAATTTAGCCATAGATAATGATAACATTTGTCTAGGAAATTTGTACCTGTATGTGATATATCTTGCTTCTTTTTACCCATTTCTCTCTCTTCCCTTCAGCTCCTTGTCTTATTTACATTATTTCATCTTTCTTTTCTTGTTTTTCTCTCCCTTCCTCTCTCTCTCTCTTCCCTCCTTAGTCTCCTTTCCGATTTGAACAATTTTCTTCTATTTTCCAGTATCTACTATACTTTCAGTCTTTATTTACACATTTGGCTTCTCACATAAGACAAACAATGTAGCCTTGAAACTTGTGGTCAGATTTATTTCACTTAACCTCAGGGTCCCTAGATGCGTCCACCATCTAGAAAGTTCTCAAGTCCACCCTCCATTAGGGCACAGCGGCACTCCACTGGCCACAACCACCACAACGTCTTTATCCATTCATCGGTTGATGGGCATTTGGCTGTTTCCAAGATTTAGTTATCATAAGCTGTGCTGCGGGGAACATGGCATCATGTGTCACTGTGTTACGATGCTTTTCATTTCTTCAGGGGAATGAAGAAGGGGCTGTCTGAGTCTAATGGAGCCCCCGCCCTAGCTTTTTGAGGAATCTCCACACTGATCACCGTGTCGCGCCCGTCCCCAGCCCCGCCAGCGCTGGCCGTCGGCAGCGCACACCAGCTCGGTTCGTCGCGGGTTCGGCGAGGTGCAAAGGGTGGTGATGGAGAAGACCCTTCGGGTCCCCGGGGTCAGGTGTCTTCAGAGAGGTGCTGGGCTCTCCCCGGCACGGCGCGGCGTGCCATCTGCACAACCTCTTCCAGGGGCAGGCGGGAAGCCCTTCCTCAGAGTCGGGACCTGGCTGGGCCGACTGAGAGACCTTCCCGCCTCTGCGGCTGGGTGAGTGCCAGGAGGCGCCGGGCTCTGCTCCACGAGGTGGAGAAACCGTGTCCCACGGGCAGTGGTAGAATCTGGGTATTGCCACCTCTCCTGAAATGTCCTTTCCGGGAATTAAACAGAAATGACGTCATGCACACACTCCCACACACACGGACGGACACGGACGCGCAGTTAGACTTTCTGTCTACCCCGTCAGAATTATAAAGGAAAAGAATGACGCATGTGTACCAGGGTAGAAATCTACATCAAGAACACATGAATCAATCAGTAGATTTTCAAAATGATTTCATAGCACAGTGTTTGTGCCGACTCAGATGCTATAAATATTAGATGTGCCGCATGAAATTGCTTTTTTCCCACAGAGATTTACTGGCTGGCCTAAATCCCTCGGCCTCTGAAGGAGGGCTCTGCCCGGGGAGGAATTCCATTGCCCAGCGCTCTCCCTGGGCTCTCCTTTGTCTGGGGTCTTGTGCTCTTATGCTAAACGTACAGTGAGAAAAGGCGCTCGAGTTGTCGCGCTCGCAAATTTAATTCTCCTTCACAGAACAGAAGTGAAAGTTGTGTAATTAGTGTGTGACTCAGGAGTGGAACCCACGCTCAGCATGCACAAGGATCTGGCTTTGCTTCCTGAAATCACCAGGAAAGATTGCATTACTAAAATGCTCACTTAGAAGAAATGACTGCAAATTTATTTTAAACGAGAAGATTTGGGAGCTTTAGACAATGATCTCAGAACACAAAAAGCCACTTTTGAAATCTGGACATACTTTTACAAATTAAGAATAATTTGGGGGCAGTTTCTGCACCGGCGTCCCATTATCCACCTCCTCAGACAGCGCATTAATTTCCGAGTCTGACATCTATACGTCCTGAGGTCCACACTTTCAAACGGGCCGCAGAAAGGCGCGGTGTCCCCGCGGGCGTCCAGCCCGCCCCGAGCGCCGCGCGGTCGCGCGGACCACACAGGAGCCACGCGGGGGCCCAGAGGCGGCAGCGCAGGGGCCGAGCTCCTCGCTCCTCCCAGGTGGGAGCCGTCGGCTGGTGTCCTCACCGGCTCTCCGCTTGCGGCCCGGAAGTGCGGAAACGCCACCAGCGATTTCCATTTTATGTCCACAGCACACTCGAGGCACGGCCGGCAGCGGGCCGCCTGTGAAGCCACGTGCGCTGAGGTTAATGATTCACGAGGTTTCTTGGATCCGCAGAGCCGGCCTCGCCCGGTGGTCTTTGATTCCGCACTTGGGGCTTTTGCATTACGCCGAGCTCGGACACGGTCCTCTGCCCCACGCGGGGCACTTGTCACCTGACTCCCACGGGCGCCTGGGCACCGCTGCTCATGCCAGTCACTCGCTAACACACGTTCTGACATGCAGCCCTAGGATGGTTGTGGGCATTAGTGTTGGATTATGAAGAGAAAGGCGAAGGTCAGAGGAAGAGCATCGAGTCAGTATCAAGTCTGGACTGTGTGCTGGGAGACCACGACGTTCAAGTATTGGGAATGTGTCCATTCCGTGGATTTACAGAAACCTAAATTATTCTCCTTTCAAATATCTCTCACTTCTTGACCAACAGCTTTTTGGAAAATTTGTCCATGATCCTCTCTCTGACCTTTCTTTCATCTCCACAGCTAAAAGACGAAGCCTGCCCGGCAGCTCGCCGGCCCCAGCCTGCACACTGTGGAAGTCGAGGCCACAGTCCCGTGATGCACTGGGGGAAACTCCCCAGCCAACCACTCCTCTGTGCCTGGTGCAGTGGGCAGGTCTGGTCAGCTCCGCGGCCTCCCACGTCCACCGGCTGGCCTCTCACCTGAGCAGCGCACAGTATCAGTTAGTAGCCGACAGGTACGTGGTCGGATCACACAAAGGCCACGACAGAACCGCAGGTGACAGAGGGTTACTCATTTAGTGAACCACAGAAACAAAGTCAACTGGGATTTTGGCCATTTTTTTCCCAGTCTTCATTCTGCATAAATAACATACACATTTCAATGGATTATATGCAGACATCTGTGCTGGAAGAATTGACTTAATCAGGTAAGTATTGATTTTATACTTGTAAATGTGAACTTTTAGGTATATTTTTTACTAATTAAGATTATATTCTTTTATAATTTTTTTCATGCACTTATTTAGTCATTCGTTAAAAAATCTACTGAATGCTATTTTTTGCCAGACACAGAATGACGTTATGATTTGAAAACTGAAAAGTCCATACTTGAAAACAGCCTGCCAATTACCCGGTATGGAAAAGGCAAAAATAATTGATTGGCTTCAGCTTTTTCCTGCGTAAATCCATTGTTAAGAAGTAGTTCTCATCGCCTGAGAGAATATGTCCTCGGCTGCTCTTCTTGAGGCACGTGACTGCCAGACAAATAAAACGCATGATCCTCCCCGAGCAGAAACGCAAGGTGCGGAGAGCATGATCGCGCTTAGTAGCGAATGTCAGATGAGCCACTTAGTAAAGCAAACTGCTGATGTCTGACTTAAAAATGCAAATGATTAATAATCCCTCCTTTTTATAAAGCTGCGAAGTTTTCTGCTGCAACTTTAGGTTAAAATGATTATTTCCTGCACAGTTTCCTTTTCTTCCCAAAATACTTCGCCAGTCTCCCATCTAGGGTGGAGCCGTATCTCGCGGCCAGGCGGGCCCGCGCACCTGAGCCCCTGAGCACCAGGCAGGCGATGTAGGAAAGCCCAGCAGCCTCTCTTCTTCGTCCTGCCCAGGGTTTGTGACTGTGAAACTTGCAGAAGTCCTTAAATCAGTGCTGAATTTCAGCACTGTGGATAACAGACTGTGAAACTGCACTGTTCTGGGTTTTATAATATGAGATTAAAGTTTAAGCACGTAGTTTGTTAGTGGTGCAAACTAAACTAAGTGGGCAAGAACTGTGCACATCAGAAGACGCTCTCTGAGGGCTCATAGACTGTTTTCATACATTGGGCCTGTATCTGCTTAGTGTTTGAGTATCATTGAATTACAAGACTTAAAAGTTGTGTGGATAGCATTTTCTTATCATTTTTGATAATTACAAAAGAAACCCTAAAAAATAACAAACTTCCTACCCTATTAGAATGAAATATCCCCAAAATAGTTCTTATGTCAAAAGCAAACATCTGAAGTCACTATGATTAAGAAAAAAATTATATGAAACTCTGATTATATAAAATTATAAGAAATAGGATAAAACCAGAGATTTGGGGGAGAAGACATACATTAAACATCATTTAGCTAATGAAGAAAATACTAAATTAGTTCAATATTCAGTCTGTCAAAGAAAAAAGTAAGCAAAACCTAAAGGAGGTAAAGGATAAAAACTAGATAATTGAACCGTTAAATAATTCAAGACCCATCTCTTTTATAAAGCAAGATAAAATAAGTCATTTGCTAACCTACTTAAAGATAAAGGGCTGCAAACATAAAATAAGCAGCAAAATGAAAGCTAAAAGCATAATGGGAATGAGCTATGAAAAGTTACTCTTCGAAGTTCCATAAAATCTGTATAGGAAAACATAAATTCAAAGATTTGGCAAAATATTAAAATACAACTACATTAGGTTTCTCCTTGCTTGACACAACCCCCAGCTCTCATGATTAGCGCAGGAAAATGTAACTGAGCCCGCCTGGGGGAGCCCAGGCAGGAGCCCGGCCGGGGGTGGGGGTGGGGGTGGGGGTGGGGGTGGGGGTGGGGTGGGGCCTCGCAGTCCAGCCAGCGGGCTCCGTGACGTTGGCAACATGGCAGAAGGGCATGGAGGACCAGAGGTGGCTGCGTTCATGGCGGCCGAAAGCAGAGCAGGGACCCGGCCGGGCCGAAGCGACGGGGGACCGAGCACAGCCCCAAGGCCACACCCCGCCCCCGTCCAGAGCCCTGACCCCGAAGCCCGTCGGGTTTTGAAGTTTTCAGCCCCGACCTCGGCCCACAAAACCTGATTCAGAAGGGACAGAACAACTAACTAATCAAAGTAATGAGTACAAAGGAGTTCAGAAAGTAATATAATCTCCTCAGTTCCCCCAAAGCCAGACAAAATGAATTATAAATATATTTAATAGAAAAACTTTCCTAGACCGCTTAAACCATTCCACAGCATGAAAGTTTTAAGAGTTATTTTTACACGATAGATGTGACTGTAATATAAAATGTTACAAAGTAGAGTAAAATGAAATCACAGTATAATTTCATCTACTTATTTATGAAAATAATCCTAAATACATGAAAAAATCAAACGTAAGATGAGCAAATTTCAACTCTAGTAATTCAACATAATAGAACAGAAGAGAAAAATAAAACTTTATTGCTATGAAGAAAAATATGCTAGCATTCAACATACACTTGATAAAATTTAAGATGCATCTTAATATCATTATTCTATAGGTGATTCCTAAATATGTCATTGCATATTAGAAAATGGCAGAGATTTTTCTATTAAGATTAGCAGTAAGAAAAGAACATGCAATATCACCTCTGTTACAAATTCATAACTGTAGAGGTTGGCACAGTTTGAACAGATGCCCCGTGAAAGTTAGAAAGGAGACCCACTTTCCACCAGGAGGGCATGACGAGGACTCGACCTGCTGTGCCGCAGGCGATGGGCACACCCTCCCGTCCCGCCAAGTCACGGCCTTGAGTGTGACCCGTGCACAGGGCCAGGGCACAGGGCCACCGAGGCGCTCTGCTTGGGTTCGGGGTCTCTGTCTGTCCTGGAGCTGCTCTCGGCCCTGAGCCCCGGGCAGAGCCCTGTGCTGGCTCCCGCCCTTGCCTTCTTCCGCCGCCGCGGCCTGAGGCTGGAGAAGGCTGCTGGCACCTGTGCCTTGGCCACTGGCCACTGCAGCTCCCGCTCTTTGTCTGGGCCTGGGGGAGGCCTCAGGCTTCTGCCTAGCGTTTTATTTCCCCAAGGAGGGCCTGGGGCTGCGTCTCCAGCCCTGGACCTGGACTTGGCTTTTCCTCCACTCCAGCGCGAGGCGTCTGTCTGCGCACGGCTGTGAGAGGGAGCCAGGCAGCTCCTTCCCGTCTTCCTTCTCCCATACGTCTCTCTGCATTGCACTAAAGCCAGGCTCTCGGTCTCTTTTCTGGCCTTCGTGGCTCCTGGGCAGGCCGTTTGCTATGTGGGCAGCTGTTCGCATCGGTGGCTTTCTGGGGAGACCCACGGAGGACCTGGCCAGCCACCATCTTGAATCGCCTGCACATGAAAACCATGCGCCATTTGAAAACCACATCCCTGAGAGCTCATGGATTGAGTGAAAACAGACATAAATACCACTGGGCATATAAATACACCTTCAGTTGTAACATTACATACATTATTTCTTAAAAGCTTGAACTAATCTAAAGAGACGCTCACATAGCTGTGATGCCTAAGTAGACCTGCAGCCTGAGGGCGGTACCTCGACAAACACATTATACACGTAGAAATATAAACACACTCACCGTGACATCCATGGTAACGTCATAGAAACGCTGACATCCCTAGGCCTAAACGTGTGTGTTCTGCTTACTTCCAGGGCACACCTCCTTCCGAACACCCGGCTTCTCAGAGTGGGCAAACCAAAACTCATGACGAAGAAAAATGTCTCACAAAATGGACACAGATTAGACCATTTATTTTGTCTTCACTTTATTGCTATAATTTAGTGTCCTGTGTAGCTATTGCTTAGAGCTCTGACCTGGGAATAAAATAGAGTCTATTTATTTTCCAAGTGGTAGCAGATATAAGGTTGAGAAACTGACCAGGCCATAAAAACACCATCTTTGCCTTAATATCTGTTTGACAGGCCAAAACAGTCCACAGTCAATGCAGGAATAACTCATGACTAGATCTGTGTGTTTGAATTTCTCTTTGGAGAAACAAGAGCCACACGTATGCATCCAAGAATAACTGACTTCTCACGGGGAGTCTCTACAGGGATTCCTTAGAAGGGAAACTAACCTGCTATCTTTAATGTTAATTCTAGGAAAATTTTGGTTAAATAATCTCTTTCTCTTGTACAATAAATCCAAGTGATAGATGAAGTCAGAAATAAGAGGAAGTAGAGAGACAGATCTTTTATTAGCACATATCAGCTGGGTGAGGAGACCGAGCTCACCTCGCCAGAGAGCTGACGGGCTTGGAGAACAATGTTATCAGCTGTTCCCTCTAAATATTTCCAAAGGATTGGAGAGAAGGATGTGAGAGTAGGCTGAGGCAGGAGACTCTCAAAGAGCATGGAAGTCAGGGTTCCAGCAGAGGGCAGAGAAGAGGAGGGCACCTCCCCAGGGCGGGCACGAGGAGGGATGACGCCTGGGCCACGGGCCATGCGCAAAGGGAGCTGGGCCAGAGCCAGGCAAGGCAGGAGGAGCCACTTCCCTGCCAGCGATGCGGCTCAGGGAAGAGGCTTCTTCTCCCTGCTGAGGGTGGACCGCCCAGGACACAGCTGCAGCACAGCGCGGGCCCCGAAGGCGGAAGCGTGCTCATCCCACGAGCCCCGTGGGGACTCTAAGGAGCGAGGAGTCCATGCACCTGGAATTTAACTCCAAAGCAGACGGGGACGTCCGCACCCCCTCCCCTGCACGTCACAGGTGTGCCTAGGGCCAGGAGCCCGTTTCCGGTTCCAAGTTCACTGACTCAGCTGCAGATGAAGGGACCACGCTGTCCAGAGCCGTGAGGCCTCCAGCTCTGCCTGGGACCGGCCGCTCCAGGCCGCCCCCTCCGCAATCGGGCGTCACTGGCTTCACCTGTGCTTCGGGTTTACCGCCCCAATACCTTTACGCTTGGTGCCCACGCATGCGCAATGCCCCCCACGTTGTTAATATAGGTACACTCTCTCAGAAACACGTAGAAGATTGGAGAAAAATTGGGGATCTTTCAGAATCAAGACACCACATATGGAGGTTATTCAAATGCTTTCTAGTAGCATGATTATGTTGTCTTATGTTTTATTTACTTATACCTTTCCCTGACGTTGCACTGGTTTATAACCTCCCTAAAATGTACCACTATCATCAATTGCTCCCTTAGCTGGACTGGAGCGCTCCGGACGACTCCTCTGTCCTCTGGGCTCTGACCCCCGCCCCGTTCACACGTCTCTCCCCGGTGCTGCTCGTGGGGGGGGGGCGACCTCAGAGCGGCCTGGTGATGGATGGTCTTGGAGAACGTTTCTAATTGCTGTTAATGAGCCCGCTGTGGCTCTGCCGGAGCCTCCCCCTGTGCGGTCAGCTCCTCAGCACCTGTCTCCGCCCTGAGCCGCAGCTGCTCAGGGCTCCTCCAGCCGCGCCCGGGCCTGAGCCGTGTCTGGTGCGCAGGAAGCGGCGGGCGTGCTCCGTGCAGAGCAGTGCTGCGGAAGGCCGCAAAGCGCCTGGTCTTCGAAGTCAAACCCATGCCCGCTCTGACTTTTGCAAGGATATCTGTTGACCATCCTGAGCACAGTCACCCTTCCTTATTTTCTTTCTTCCCATTATTTCTTGCTCCTGTTTCTCTTCTTTCTCTTTTTCCTTTTCTCTTACTTCGACTGCAGTCGTACTTCGTTCCCTCCTTTTTCAGACAAGCTGGTGTTGTGGGGCAGAGCCTCCCGCCTGGAGGGGTCCGCAGCTCAATGACCCATGTGTGTGTCGGAGGTGCATTTACACACCGCAGCGAAGGCGTGCTGCGGACCTTCGCGTGGGAAGTGAACGTGGGCAGTGAAAGCAGCCTGACACACCCGCTCGGACTCCGATTCTTAGTATCGCATCATGTTACGACATGTCTATCACATCCCCATGCGTAAAACAGGTAAATACAAAGTGTGCTCGGACTGGGGGTTTAACAATCCAATGTGACATTCTGTATTATCTGAGGTTAGCTAGAAAACAGCCAGAACATCACAGCACTCTACGCCGCACACATCTGTGAACCTGCACAAATACGAAGTCACGAGTCTCTACGGCGATGCTCAGAGTAAGACGCTCTGGGACTAGAGGAATGAAGACGCGTGAAATGCGAGGACCTGTTCTCCGCAGCAGGACTCCCAAGCCAGGCCCAGACTGCCCTCCGCCCAGGTCCTCTCCGTCCAGCCGCCTCCCCAGCGCGCCACAGGCGCACGCCCAGGCAAGGCGGGTCGGAGGCCTGTAACTCGGGTCTGCACCTTCTCCCTGTGAGTAACTGTCTCCAGCAATGGCTACACCTGCCCAGAGCGCGGTTCTGTTCCCCCTGCAGGGGCGCTTCTCACACGGCCCTTCATGAAGGTGCGCTGCGGCTGGCTGCAGGCGATATGGCCCGGCTGAGGCAGCCCAGTGCAGGAGCTGCCGACACCCACTCGGCCCTCGGGGAGCCGGCTCTGAGGGAACCGCGGCTCTGGAGGAGGGAGGCGTGCGGAGTCTGGGCGTGTGTTAGTGCCCTGTGGTCTGAGGGCACCTCAGGGACCCGGGGCTCAGAGCCACAGCTGTGCGAGGCTGCCGCAGGCACTCACCAGCTTTCCTCCTGCCCGAGCTGCGTCCTCCTCATGGTGTCTGCTGCTCCGGACGAGCAGTGAGAAGCCGTAGGGGCGCCGGGCTGCAGGCCGGCCCGCGGTCCCTGGCGAGGGTCCTCCCTCAAGGCCGAGGACCAGGGCTCTGCTGTCCCAGGGGCACCAGCACTCGGGAAGGCGGAGACGCTCAGGCTCTGCCCTTTCCTGCTGGGTGTGTCTCGCCAGCCCAGCGACACTCAGAGCCCACGGCCCAGCGCCCCAGGGCCTCCCAGCTGAGGCAGGTGGACGGCCCGGGGCAGCCTCGCAGAGGGCCGCACACAGGTGCAAAGAACTTCTTAGATAACCAGACACCAGCACGGGCGGCACTAAGTGCATGTGTGTGGTTAGGGCTGGTGTGCCAGAAGGCGCCCCTTTCCTGGGTCAGCAGTGGGTCACGCTTACGAATGGTGCCCCACGTTTCAAGGGCGTATTTATTTTCCTCACTAATGTCCTTGCGGAGCAGCATAGAGGGTACACTTTACTCAGCCTGCGAGGGGAGCAGTTCGAGTCCTACCTCCCGTCCTGGAGGAAGTCATTTCACCACGGAGGGCGCCAAGTGGCCGGACTGGCCGCTGCGGTTCACCACCCGCTTCCCGTTTCCTGTGTCCTCCGGGCTGTCCGACCGTCACCCACCGACGGACTCCGTCTCTCCAGGGCTTGACCGCGGACGCGAGCGTTCACGCACAGCCTCGCCCCCGCGCGGGCTTGTGAGCGCCCGGGGGCACGGCAGGCGTGGGCGCGGGCGGAGATGACAGTCGAGGGCTCGGCGCGCCCCGGCTCCGGGCTGTGCCCGCCCGGTCAGACACGCGGGAGGGCCGGAGCCGCCAGCGTCCCGGCAGAGCGGCCGCAGCACGTTGGCGCTGCTCTGCTCCGTGGGTTTGTGCGCAGCCACCGCGCTCAGCCTCTGACTCTGGGAACGAGAAACGCTGTGAATTGTGGCCTGTCTGCCGGAGAGCAGCCCCCGGACAAGGTGGGACATCCCGGCGCCCTCAGCGCGGCCGGCGTGTGGGGCGCAACGTCTGTCCTTCCGCGGGGATGCGGGCCGCTGGCCTTGAACCCCTGGGGGTGGGGAGGGAGGGACGCGCGCCGCCCCCCTCGGCCTTGAGCAGGTGCCTTGAATGGTACCGACGTCCATTCCCAAGACGCAGCGTTTCCGGGCCCCCGCTCGCCTCCACTCGCGCGTTTAACTGACGATCACGAGGTCCGGAGGTCAACACAGTGACACAGACCGGAGCCGCCCAGCGCCCTCCTCGCTGCGGCTGGCAGCCCGGGCCCCGCGTGTCGGACAGCACGGTGCCCACTCCTGCGGGCCTCCGCGCCGCTGTCCTGTGATTCCCAAGACTTCTGGCCCCCTGACCTCACAACGCCTTCCACGGAGAAGCTAGATTGGACTCTCAATAAAGGCTGAGCATTCAAAAGAAAAAAAGAAAACTCACCTGTGCACCAAAGCAGCAATGGTCGTCACGGAGAAGCTCGCAGCCCCGGGGCGCTCGGACCCGGGCCCCGGGGCCCATCTGCGGCCCTCACCTCCAGAAACCTGGCACCGCAGGCCTTCCCCTGCGGCTCTCTGTCCCTGGCTTCTTCCCAGGGCCCGTCTCCAAGCGGCTGCCCTGGAGCCGGGGACCGCAGTGTGGGCCTGGCGGCCACCAGCCCTGAGAGCTTCCCGGCTGTCCGGGGGACGCCCACAGGCCGCCAGCGCGAGGTCCCCTTCGAGGACGCTGCGCAGAGCAAAGGATCCACGTTTAGAGTTTATCCGTTGTGACACAGGAACTTCCACGCGTGAGGGCTGGGCACACTCGGCCTCCACCAGCTGTGAGGAAGGGGGGATGGTCGCGGGGCGAGACCGACAGCCAGCCAGCGACGCCTCCCAGGCCTCTCCGGAGCCCTGTCCCGCGCCGCCGCCGCCCGGGCAGGACGCTCCTCTCGGTGCACGTGCAGCTCCTCCCCGAGGGGACTTTCCGCTGCTTCGGGGGCATCGCGAGCGCTGCCAGGTTTCATAACCGGCTTCAAACCCCCTCAGATCCCCTGCATTTGAAGCACGCGGGCGGAGCCTGCCGTCCACCAGCCGTGGACAGGGCGACGGCGTCTTCTGTCACCTTTTCACCTCTGCTTAGATCCGAGGACTCCTTGCAGGTCTGAGGGCTGCGCTCTGCCCAGCAGAGGCCCCTCGCCGCTCCTGGCACGCCTCTGTGGGAGCCACTGGTGCGCAGTCTTGCTGACAACCCTGCTGTCAGGTTTGCTAGAGAGCATTTCTCTCTACTTTTACTCCCTAATTTCCAGAAGGGTAATTTTATGTTACTAGCGTCATGAGCAAAAGTATCACACAAGATCTTGCACCTTGCAAACAACAAATTTAATGTTTGCATAAAATCCTAACAGTTAGACACCTGTCAACAGTTAATTGATTTCTAGATTGGTTAAAACATAAATTTCTAAGTCATGCTGTCGCTTTTAAGCGGTCCAAGAAATATCACAGGCACGGTCTATTCAAGCGTAAGTCTCTGAAGTCTTTGGGTTGGTGACCTGCGAGTGAGAGTCGGCTCGTGGTCCACAGGGACCTCTGGACTCGCTCCGCCCCTTCCGGTCGCTGCCCCTGCCCGCGTCAGGCCTGGGCCCCGGTTGTGTGAGGAAGGTGCACAGGGCGCCGGCTCTGCTTCCGGCCCCGGAGTCGGCAGAGAGCGTGAGACAGCAGCGCTGCCCTTTGCTCCGCACCCAGGATTTTAGCTTCTGGCTTCCAACATGTTTCACTGCACAATGTGACCTTCTTTCTATAAAAAAAAAAAGAAAAAATCAGTGGAAAACTATTAAAAATTGAAGATATGAACTTAAGTCTTATTTTAGCTTCCTAAAAATTAATATATTGCTTTAATAAACTCCACTACCGCAAGCCAGTGTGAAGAGTCACCTGCCAGCATCCCTACATCCACCAGATGTGCACACATTTATTACCACAAGTGGCCTCATTACTATTTTATAGGATAGCTGGCACAGAAACCGGCGTGAGATCCCCAGGAACCTGCTGTCTTGTTTATTTCATGCTTTGGGCCGAGTTCTGAAGTAGGTGTCGACCATCAAAGTTGGTGAGTGGTTCTCCTGAATTTGGGCAAATTTACAGTGTACTTACTACTTTTTAATTTACGCACTGCTGGGTTTCCTGTTCTAAATACAGAGCATATTAACAGAGAGGGAATAATGCAAATACAAAGAGGTTGAAACCCCTTAAAAGAAAGCTGGAACTCAGAGGGCGTCTCTGAACTGTGTGGCACCTGCCCTGTACTGAGGGAGGCGCGGCTCGGGGCTGCAGTGTCGCACTGTGGGGGCCCCGTGACAGGGCCATCATGCCCCCACGGAGGGACTTGACACGAAATAGCCAGCGACTGAAGAACCTTTCACCATGAACATCCGCTCTTCTCCCTCTGGAGCTGAGCAACAGGAACTTAATTGGCATAGCACCAGTGGAATCACGTTCTTGTTATATTAGGCATCTTTTTCTTCGATATATCTCTTGGATTAGTTTTTTAACTTTTCAAATTACGGCAAAGCATAAATGTTTTCCAGGAAGTCATATGGCTTATATGGAGGTCAACTCTACTGATCAATCTATGTTCCCAACGTTTATTTCCGTTTTGGGATCCCATCAAATGACATAAGGGGTGTCATCATACGGCAAGATGAATAGTACAAAGGCTGATCGCACAGACCGCTGACACGTGGGTACGTTCCCTAGAGGGTCGTGTGACGCAGCCTTGAGCCACACGGTCTTCTGATGACAGACTGGGAGCTGGGGCCCTTGGGAGGCCCCTGGCTCGGATGAGGTCCCAGGGTTGGGCCTCCGAGTGTTCGACGAGCGAGAGTCCCAGCCCTGTGCCTGCAGCTCAAGCCTATCTCGTGATGCCCCACGCTGTGCGATGCCCCAAACGCCCACACGATGGAGCCACCAATCCGAGCCTCCTGGCCCTAAAACTGCCTTTATTATCATTTCTGTAGTTTGGATATTGTGTTACAGCAGCACAAAATGGACTAAGACAGATGGTGGTGTTTCATTTTATAACTAGATGTTGCCAAGAGCCCTGTGCTCTCGGGGCGGGGATTTGGAAGGCGGCTGCACTGCGGGGCTCCGGCTGGGGGTTGGAGGGCGGGGCCTGGCCGGAAGCGGCTCCCCGAGGTGTGGTGCAGGGGTCTCTCTCCCTCCGTGGCCTCCTCTTTGTGCTCGGTGTCCCGTCATCGTGCCCTGGGCAGCTCTCCCGCGGTGTGCCCCTCTGCCACGCCGAGCGGCCTCGAAGCAAGCCGACTCCGCACTGGAATGTCTGCCAGCCGTAAGGCGAAATACCCTCCTCCCTTCAGTTGTGGGAGTCGGTTAATTGGTGCCAGTGACAAAGGAAGCAGCTAACACAGGTAATAGGGCTTAGGAACCCAGTGATCGAAGTCCTTCCTTGATGTTTGTTTCTATAAGCAAAACTGAGTCGTTTACGCAGCTCATACTATGATGATGATGTTTTGAGGAAATATCATTTTTTCCCAAGGGTTGGCCGGGTCTTTTGACAAAGGACAGCCTTCCGGAGCTTGTGGGTCATTAACCACCCTTCTATTCTGTCTCTGTCATGCAAAACCTGCCAGAGTTTTATCTAAACAAAGGGTGATGATTTTCCCATGCAATTATTTATCAGGAAAAATCTCAGGTGGAACCAGGCGCACCCTTGTCCGAGCCAGATTCAGACAGCGGTCACGTGGAAGGGACGCGCCCTCGACCGAGCCCTGCAGTGCCTCACGGACTCTAGAGAAGAGCAGCCCCTCGGTTCGGAGCTTTTCTTCTTTGTGTCTCTTTGCACCAAGGGGAACACGCCATTTTCTATTCTCTAAATGACATGTAGAGAATCTGTCCTGTTCCGGTTTCCCACCTTGCTGCACTTAGCGTGGCTCTTAGACCCCGGCTCTGTCTGAGACACTGGAGAGGGCCCGACTGCCCCGTCCAGCCTCTCACACAGGCAGTAGCAACTGCAGGTCTGTGGGAAAGCGTAGAGTTACGGGTCAGACACAGAAAGCGCTGAGCATCAGCCCTGCCGCTGGGCAGCGGTGGGACTTTGCGGCAGACGCGTAACTGTGAAGTTTAGATAAGCAATCTTTCCACACCAGTGGCACAGTTAGAAGGAAACCATCTGGTCAGGGAGACAGAATAGCCAGGTGCAAGTCCGAGCTGCTTTTTCTCATCATTTAGGGGAGGAAAGGTATCAGCTAAATAAAATGGTTCCGGTCAAATCATTCAGGAACAGTTTTCTATTCTTAGTGAAAATACCTGTGATCCAGGAGAATCAGGAGAGCAGAACAAAACAGGTGCGTGTGTGTGTGTGTGTGTGTGTGTGTGTGTGTGTGTGTAAACAGCTGTGGGAACCAGGGGAAGGGAACATAACTAGAACCTTTGCATTAGATTCTAGTCTCCTGTGAGTCAACGGCACACAGCGAAATAATAATTAATAATTATGCAGAAATGAGGTTCAGAAAGGTTGAGTTTGGGCCTGACCCATGCTACTCTGGGTAGCGAAAGACCCCAGGCGCCAGCCCACCACATCTTTTTTTTTTTTTTTTTTTTTTTGAGACAAGGTCTCGCTTTGTAGTTCAGGCTGGCCCTGAGCTCACTATGTAGCCCAGGCAAGCCTCGAACTCAGCAATCCTCCTGTCTCTGCCTCCCGAGTGCTGGGATGACAGGCATGAGCCACCACGCCCGGCCCCACCACACCTTTTATTCAGCACCTCTAGGGTAACAGGATGTAACAGACCCCGAGGGCAGGGCAGACACCTCCCATAGTCCTGGAGACATTATGCAGATGAAGATCCGGCTGGGCAGGGCAGACACGGGCAATGGAGTGGTTCGGCCTGAAGCGTCACGGCCTGTGGGGCCACCAGAGTCTTGGTTGTTAGCAGAGGTGAGTTGAGTTGAGTCAGAGTCCGTCTGCACCTGGAAGGCCTGGTCAGTTTTTACTTTCCAATTTTTTTCTCCCCAAACATGTTCCCAACAACACTCAGGGGTATTAGACTGGAATGTGACGGATTTATCAATAAAAAATATAATGTAGTTCAGGATTGGCTGATGGTAATGGTAAACATTTCCTTAGTTACCTTACTGACACCCCACAATCAATACAAAGAGGAAAAGATGACTAGGGCTCTCACCGTTGGAGGCCCCGCCCCCGGCTGGGTGGGTCCCGCCTGCTGGCCTGTGGCCCGGGTGCAGGGCACCCTGAAGGAGCAGTGACGACCCTCAGGGCCCAGGTCCCCTCCGAGGCACAGCCCCGCCCTCAGCTGCCCTCGAGGCCAGCTGGTCACATTTCCAGCATGGCCTCACAGGACGCCAGGCCAGCGGCTGCACCTTTAAGACTAAAACTCCGGGGTCTCAGGTGCCAATGCAAACACTGCCTGAGCTCTGCAAGCACAGAGGAATCTGCTACCTGAACAATTTAAAAACCTTAAGTTCCAATGTGATCCAACACTGGCGAGACTTTTAAAAATTAGATCATAAATAAAACTGATGAAAGTGTGAGTGAATCTATTTCCAGTCTTGGAACATGGAAAGGCTTTTTGCTTAGAATGAAAAATTCCACCTTGTAAAGTTCACAAGTAAACTTCTTCATGACTAGAAAGAAATTACAAAAATAAATTTGAAAAAGTTAATAAAAACGCAGGGAAAAGTTTTATGCACACAGTAAGATGGTAATTTTCTTGATTTTCAGAAAAGTTATATAGTCAAGATGAGCAAACTAATTTCTCAAAAGACTCAGGAATTCTTCAAAAACTACAAGTTAAAATAAATTACATGCAAACGATGTTCAATCTCTGTAACAACTAAAAGATACAAAAAATGATTTGTATTTCTTTCCTATTAAGTTGTCAAAAATTAAAATAGCTTCATTTTCTTCGTGCTGGCCTGGGGTCAATGAATGAGCCGTCTCAGACAGTGTGGGGAGTTTGAACTGTGGAATTCTTCCTGGAGGAGAACTGGCCATACCTGCGAACACTTATAACATTCCTAACCTTTCCTCACTCTAAAAACCTATCGGTACTTATAAAAGCCTATCAAAAATTTGTTTGAGAATATTAGTTACAGAAATTTTTGTAAGAGAAAACTGCCGAACCTTTTCCTGTGCTGCTCTGGCAGAGCGAATCTTTGCACCGAGCCCGACTCAGCTTCTTCCACTCGCTTCTCCGCCCGTGCCTGTGTCTCCCGGGAGAGTCTCTGTCAAACGGGCCAACACGGAAGACAGCTGACTATCTTCATTCACATCTTCGCTGAGCTTCTAGATGGTTCTAAACATCCTGCCATTCTCTTACATCTCTTAATTTTTTACGCTTACTTATCCAGCATGGCTAACTCTCCTGGTACACCCCATAATTCACTTCTCAGCCACGCTTTTCTGGGTTTTTGCTGCTACGCTAACGTTCCAGAGCCCTCGTTTGCCCTTCGGTATCCTGTCGGAGAAAACTTCCCTAGGTTTCGAACTTCTGCTCTCACTTTTAACTTCCCAGTTTCCAAATCTGCGTCTTGAAGATCAGCTTCCTTCCCCTCTAGAGCTGACTATGCCATCGGCTTCTCGGTGCCGTTCCCACCGGAAGTCGTGCCAGCGCGGGCTGCTGGGACAGAGGCTGCACAGCAGTGTCTCCTGCACAACAGAACGCCTTCCTCAGCGCTCCCGAGCGCGGAGACCCGGTGGTTCACGGTTGCCGTCTTGTGTGAACCGGTTCCTGTACCGTCACCACCAGGAACAAGCAGGCGGCGGGGCCAAGCTCACCCTCGCCACTGACCTCATCACATCTTATGCGGACATGAGCTTCCGTCCGCCAAGCTCTCTCTAAATCGCCTTCAAGTTGCATGAGTCCCAAAAATGTGTTTCTCCCCGCTTTCCTTTACCTGGTATATTGAGATATCATCCCAGCTGCAGCCAGGGTCACTCTTGAAAGTGTTCCATCCTCTCCAGGGAGGCGTGATGGCAGCCAGCAGCCACTGCCACCAGCCGGGCACAGCGAGACACCGCTCTGTCGGCAGCCTGGTGCTGTGGTGAAGCCTTGGGAGTTACTTCCACAAATCCAAAGTGAAGCTTGTGGGTCCAGGTTTCCGAACTGTCCCCTGGGTCACCCTAAGCCCCTTGGGGCTTCCTGTAGCTGTAATGGATCCTCGCTTCTGCAGCCGTTCTAAACCAGTACAGATCATGTTTCCTGGGAGTTTGTGACACATCCACTGCTTTTACCTGACTGTGCACTGCCTTAGGGCAATATCGCTGTGGTCTATACATATAGACACCCAATGTTTCTAACTTAAATGAATTCACAAACACGCCATGTGCAATGTACAAAGATAAAGGCTGGTGGTTACTTTTTCTCTAGGGCAAAATAAAATTATGTTTAAAATATTAATGTAAATGTGACTTCAACCCAGTATGCTAATAATATCTTTTAATAATCCAGGAGTCATATTTCCTTTTAATAACCATATCTCATATCTAAATTTTCTTTGATCAAGAAAACTGCTTTTGGCATCCTAGAAGTTTTCATGCATGATTTCATTTTCTTTGTTGCTCCTGAAACTGGAAGTTGAAGTTATGAAGTTATAACCTTAAGATACATGGGTGCTGTCAAGCTGAAGGCCATGCAATTTTTCCATACATCCTCCGAGGTTCTTATCATGTCAAGGATGACGAGTCGCTTTCATTAAGCACTATGACCTGGGTATGAAAATCCAGAGATATTGCAGGCTCTGTCAAAACAGCTCAGCGCTTTTAGCATCTTCAGTGCCACTGATTTTAAAGTTAAAGAAATGGAAAACAAAGAGAATTTTGATTGGTGATATACTTAGGGTTAATAATTATGAATGACAAATTGTTAAAGATATTTAGCAGTGGTTATCTGAAACAAAATAGATTTGGAATAGAGTGTGTAAACTGGACCATGCATATTAGTGGAGCAGGTGAAGGGAAAGATACCTTGGGCGAAAATGGACAATGTGAGTTGGGGACTGAGGGACAGAAGGTCACCTGCAAGGAGTGTCACTGTGCAAGGGGAACAAATGGTTGTCTTGCAGAAAGAAGGGCCAGCCTGGCCAGATCCGAGCTTCAGAACACAGATCAGAGAGTGTGCAAATTCTCCTGAGTTTTAAATATGGACAAATACACACAATTTATAAGAAAATAAGGTTCTGTGAAGTCACCTCAGTGTGCTACTTCCTGGGCTGGGGTCTGATAGGGGAGGAATTTATCAGCATGATATGGTTTCTGTCAAAGTGTTTCTTCAGGATAAGATGTTTATGTTCAAGCATGTATATATGCTTTTGCAAAAACAAATGGACTTTTGGCCCAAGATATTTGAGATGTTTAATGCTTAGATAGCTAGTTAAAGCCTAAGGAGCGTTTTCATCTTACAAAGTAGAGCAGAAAAGCCTGAATGGTGGACGACAGGGGTGAGGAAGTGTGGAAGACAGCCTCGTTATCCTAGTCCAGAAGTGTGGCTCCTGCTGCTAGAAACCTCACAACACTGCAGAAAAAGTGGGTCTCTGTGCACAAAAATAAATCTGGTTATTAAAAGCAATCAATCACGCAGATTAGCACGATGAGATTAGCTGTTCCTGTAGGAGTGGGCAGGAGGGGAGCCAGGGGTGTGTGGGGAGCGTGGGAGAGGAGACGGTGCGCGGATCCTTGCGTCCCTAGAAGCACACGGGTGACTTCGCGTAACGCGTGCTATGGCTCCACCCAGACTCGTGTTCACGGCTAGTGAAGGAAACGTGTCACAGGTCATCGCTCGGCTCCGGCCTCACGTGTCCCCTTTCCGCTGCGTCGCCATGTCCTTGGGGACGCGCTTGACGGGGCCCCGCTTCCCCACACCGTGGAGTCCCAGGGAAGATGAAGGGGAGGAACGCGCCGACCGGGGAGCCACCCTGTAAGCGCTCAGTAAACACGAAGCGTTTCTCTAAAAGTACAACTTGGCTGACAGTCTACTTTATTTCTTGATTCTCTAAATACTTGTCTTTACATGTCAAAAATTGTGAGTCCTAAGTGGTAGGCAGGAATGAGGGGAAGGTGGACTGCTATTCTGGAAGTTCTCAGTCACTAGCAGAAGAAATACAGATACATAAGCACCCAAAATGCTACACAGCGCGGTTTATATTCATAGGGAGTTCTTCCAAAGCGTCAAGGATGTTGATTGACAAGATAGGGTCCAACAAGCTTGATTTAAAGGTTAGTGAGCAGGGTGGGCAGGCAGGTGTTTTGCCAGTGGAGGAAAGGCCGGGACCGGAGTTGGGAGGGTGCCGGGCTCTGCCCACACCTGGGAACGTGGCGGGCCTGGCAGGCGGGGAGCGTGAGAAGCTGCAGACGGCGGGCTCTGAATCCCTGTCCGGGCATCCGTCACGGAGCACTTGTAGGTCAGATTAACTTGTCCACAACTCAAAACTGCAAACATTAGTGCAGAGTTTTTTATACGCTAGTCTCTGTTCCATGCATTTCACTTGTCATAAAGTTGAATATTTTCATCATCCTTCTTTACAGGTAACAATAAAGAGTCGAAGGCCACGCAGAGGGAGGCCCGTGAGCATAGTCCGCTCCGGGGTCCCCGCAGCACGATGGCACGCGAACGTCCGGCTTCCTGTCTCAGAAGCTTTTTCATCGTAAAGGCGCAGATGACAGAAGCTTCCAGATGGTCATTTTAGATATGATTTGGGGAGGAGAATTATCACTAGGTCATCAAAACATGGACTCATTTTGGCAAAAGTCATTGCCTGAATCATCTGTGATTTTGCATAATTTATATTTTTATTATTGATCTATTTATTTTTGCACTATTTCCATGAATATGTCAAAATTTCATAAAAATGAGATTTCTGAGACTATCTCATATTAATTACAGTGAGAATATTATCAAGACTGGTAACACGGCTCATCACAAAACACGTGCTAAAATGGGCTTCACAGCAAGGAGGTGTCACTGTGACGGCCGACACGTGGCTGTCCGCCCACACCCCCGCAGCAGGGGTTCAGCCCGCACAGTTGGGTGCTGCCCACCTGCACACACGCGTGACACTTTCCGTTGGCCTCCAGCCCCTGGAGCAGGGCGGATAACCGAGAACATCAAATTACTACCAACACTGCGGTGTTTTTAGGAAGCCATATAGAAGAAAGGGCTGAAGTAATCAGGAAGAAGAGCAAAAATTCCCACACTGATCAAGTTGCTTATGCACAAAAGAAAAGCAGAAACACACGTTTTCCCCGGGCCTGTGCCGAGGGAGCCGCCTCTTGTGCACACTGACTGAGGCTGCGGCCCGAGCTGTGCCCGCAGCGACCGCGGCTGGAGCAGAAGCGCAGGTCTGAGGCGAGGCCCGAGCCGGCTGCCACGGAAGCCACGTCCACGGGGAAGGCAGACAGGGCCGAGCCTGGGCCCAGGGCTGACGCCGAAGCAGACCGCAGTGCAGGAGGCGGCAGAGGCCCGAGCCCCTTCGGCTGAGGCCAATGGAGCGAGGAGAAGAGACTCGGAGACTCGCGGAGCGAGGCCCCGAGTGGCCAGTGGCGCCCCCACTGGGCTCCAAAGCCCGCAGCCTGGGGGGCGCTCGGCCAGCGGCGGATGGCAGAGGGGCCCGACCCACCGGGGCTGCGACCCGAGTGCTGAACTGAAGGCACCTGGGGGGCCCGGGCTGCAGGGAGCAGACGGTGCCGGGCGATGCCCCAAGCCGCCGGCTGGCACCCCTCCCTGTGCGGTCCGGGGAGGCGCCGTCCGCCGTGCTCCCCCAGGCACCGCGCCGGCGGAAAGGCTGTGGTCACGGCGCCCGAGGGGACAGTCCCGACTGCGCAGCAGAGCCGGCCCCTGACGAGGACCCAGACGCTTCCGCGCCCGAGGCCCAGGACTGAGGAGGCCCCAGCGGCCAGCACCGCGGTGCGGCGGAGCGCCCGACCCGGCGCCGGAAGGACGGGGGCTCGAACTCCCGCTCCGCTCAAGGGTGACGCTGACAGCTCTGCACGTTAAGCGAATTGCGTTTATGTCCCCCCAGTGTACCCGTTTTGCTCTCCAGATTCTCCCCACCAGACACTGAACACGTCGAAGTACTTCTATGCACAAGCAAATATTACTGTCAGAATTGGAGGACCTAACGATTCTCTTAAAGTAGGTTCCATGGAATTAGAGGCTAATGTTCTTTGAATTGCCCATTTGCCAAAATCAAAAAGTTTTCTGAGACTTCTCTACATATTCCTTTAAAGACCAGTCTTGGTTTTCATAAATTAAATCCCTTTTTTTCTGAAATTGAAATTGCTGAGTACAACCTGCAATATAAAACTTTATAAATATTCTATTGCCATTTTTCAAAAGATTTAGGTGAAATTTTACCTGTGATGACAGATGGGGGAAGGAAGACCGAGCCCCATTTTTTACTCTGCCTGTGTCTGGACAGACAGGATTTATGCTCCTATTTCCTTCAAAGGACGGAGGGCACCAGGCTTCTTTCATAAATCTGCTCACATTTGCTGTGGAGAGAACATCACAGCGAAATACTTGTGTGCGCTGATTTGCAGTTTGAAAGAGTCATTTTATTTCTAAACAGGAAAAACAAGGCATGATGGAAAAATGGTACCAGAGATGCTGGTAAAAGTTTAAAACTCTCTGAAAGAAAGGAAAAGAGACTTTTCTGATTTCCTTCGTGTAGATACTTCAACCCTTTCCAATTTCCGAGTCACCAGCACGCTGTCGTGGCCTGGCGAGCCCTGACACCTTAGCTCTGAGTTTGCCAGTCTTTATTAGCTGGTTTTGGCTCTGCAGTGTGAGAAAAATGAGATTGATTTTGAGCAGCTAAGTTCAAACTCCTTGATGATTTCATCACAAGAAGAATTTTAATTTATTTTTAGCCCAAAGTAGAAAATAACCTTCAGACCTTATTGCACCAAACTGAAAAAACTACTGCAAAGTTCCTTCAATCTTGAAGAAAAAAAAAAAAAAATATATATATATATATAAATAAGCGGCCTTGGGTCAAAACGCAGGGGAAAATCCCCTTGGAAGGACGCAACCCACTGGCCTGTGCCCTGTGTTGGCCGAGCTTTGTGCCAGGACCTCTTGGCGAAGGGCTCTTTCCACACGGAGCAGCCGGAAGGACTCCACGTGGGGCTGCTGGGTGCCAGGGTCACGCACCGCGACGCGGAGCCCCGGAGAGGGAGGCTGGGCTGCCGCTGCGCGGGTGGACTGAGCCCAGCAGACTCCCCAGGAGCAGGGAAGTTCCTGGCACCGGGACCCCAGCCCGTGCTGGCCACGGTTCAACAGAGTCATTTTTAGGAATGCGATATTCAACCTCATACCCTCCTCTCTTGTTTTCATTTAAAAATTGTATGCCAATTAAATATTTAAATTAAATCCCAGTGCCTCTTTAGCTTGAAGTTTTAATTAAAAGCCAACACACGATGGTTTTCTCATGTAAATTTGTTGCTTAGAGGCTGCCTGGCAAATGAGGAAGAATGAAACGGAAAATGTCTCTGAGGTAAACTCAGCACAGCCCGGACACCTCCTCTGAGCGCATCTCCTCGGGAGATGAAAGGCCAGTCTGTCCGTCCGCACGTCCCTAAACTGCGTGTTTGAAGCCGTCCTTGTCACTGACAGCTGCATCCTCAGCCCACAGTGCTTCCTGGCCTCACTGTGTGTGACAACATTAAACATCGTGAAAAGGGCCATTGGAATGAAAATGGAAAGTTCCCTTTATCTTTTGAAGTAATCTGTCCTTGAAACAACAGAAAAGGACATAGTCATAAAGTTAACTTTTCCCCCTTCCAAAATGCATGGGCAGAATAGGGAGGTTTTTGCCTCAAAATGGAAAACAGGCTTTACGTGGTTCTTAGGGCAGTGGAAGAAGGTGCTTGAGGTAACAACCACCTGGTCACATAACGGAAGGAGAATGCGAAAGAAAACACTCATGAATGGGTCTCTGTAGAAGCCATAGGGTTAAGCAGAAAGAAACTATTGCTAGGGTTAGTGAAAATTACCAAAAACTACAGTACTGTCCGATCTGAGTTACGCCATCCATAGAAGGAAGAACATAGGACGTAAACGAAGCCAGGTTCACCTTCACAGTGTATCAGAGTTCTACGTGACTCATGTAAAACACACTGCAAGTCAAGTGTACAAATTCAAGGGATCCAGTTCCGTAGAGATAATGATTGAGAATCATAAAGTCAAACAGTATATCTCCAGAACTGCTACCTATAGAACAAATAACCATTTAAAAATTTGTTTAGAAAGATGGCTGAGGTTTTTGCATGATTTCGAGTGAATTTTCTTTTGAATGATTCAAGAGAATAGAAAGTTAGTGATAAATGAAACCTCTACCCCAGGACAGAGATAAAGCTGAATTACACATATAACTTGTTTTCAGGAGAATGCTGCTTTAGCTTTGGATTGAGAATAGCTGATTCATTTCTCTTGCTCTTGCTTAGCTTTGACTCTAGAAGCACATTCTGAAAACCTGCCCTGAAGAGTATGATTAAGGAGATGGACTAATATATAAAGGGCTTTTAATAAACTATAGAACAATAAAAACAAAATCACAACATCAGACATTAAAATTCCATGTTAAACAGTGGAAATCAGATAAGTAGCACAGCCTGATAAGTAGCACAGTCACTATGAATGGTATTTCCTGAACAGGATGTCGTTTATGAGCTCACGAAGCACCGTGCAGGCAAGAGCCACGATCTCCACCAGGAAGCCCTGGCCCCTGCTTGAGGAGCGCGGTGCCTTCCCCTCCCCCGTGTGGTGTTGTCTTTGCTCACAGCGGTAGCCCCGGCCTCCGGGTCAAGAGGAACCTCACGGGCACAGGCTCACGGCGCTACACCGGAAGATCAGCAGGAACTGCGCCCCTAGTGGGATTAAGTATGTGAGTCGATCTTATTG
Source organism: Thryonomys swinderianus (assembly GCA_004025085.1). Lineage (NCBI taxonomy): Eukaryota > Metazoa > Chordata > Mammalia > Rodentia > Thryonomyidae > Thryonomys > Thryonomys swinderianus. Next base: position 23,543 of record PVIC010004783.1, on the reverse strand, counting down.
CTGTGAAAAACTCCTTTGAGGTTAAAGCAAAAAGATGTATATAAATTGTACCAATAAAGAATTCAATTTAAAAAAAAAGGTAGCCAGGCGTGGTACATGCCTGTAACCCTAGCATGTGGGCAGTCAACCAGGAGGATTTCAATTTTTCTTTTCTTGAGACAGGGTCTTGCTTTGTAGTTCAGGCTGGCCCTGGGCTCACTCTGTAGCCCAGGCAAGCCTCGAACTTAGCAATCCTCCTGCCTCTGCCTTCTGAGTGCTGGGATGACAGGCGTGAACCACCATGCCTGGCATTGTGGCATGTGGTACTAACTGCTGGTGGGTGTGAGTCAGCACGCCTGGCATTGTTATATGTGGTTACCAGGGATCAAACCAGGGGCCTTACGCTTGCTAGGCAGGCACTGAGGTAAATCTCCGGCCTGAGGATCTCAAATTTGAGCCCAGCCCGGGACACTTAGGAACTTGGTAAGACCTTGTTTTAAAATAAAAATAACATAAAAACAAGACAAAATTACGTCTGGGGAGATAGAGCCCTGAGTTCAAAACCCAGCACCTCTCCAATTTTAGTTTACAGATAAAAGAAACCCTTACATGTAAGTGCTTGACTTTTGTATATGTGCTGCTGAAGCGAGCACAGTGCTTGACTTTTGTTTTACTGGACTCCTGGCTGCCTGAGGAGATGCTCATAAAGATGTTCCTTGATGGCCAGAGATTTAGCTCAGTGGTTCTGGCTTACCCAGCAAGCACAAGGTCCTCAGTTCAATGATCCCCAGTAACCACATTCAACAATACGGGGCGTGGTGACTCATACCCACCAGCTATCAGTACCACACACCACAGTGGCAGGCGTGGTGGCTCAGGCCTGTCATCCCAGCACTCGGGAGGCAGAGGCAGGAGGATTGCTGAGTTGGAGGCTTGCCTGGGCTACATGGTAAACTCAGGGCCAGCCTGGACTACAAAGCGAGACCTTGTCTTAAAAAAAAATAAAAGAGAGAGAGAGGGAGGGAGGGAGGGGGAGAGAGAGAGAGGGAGAGAGAGAGAGAGAGGGAGGGAGGGAGAGAGAGATGTTCCTTGATGAGCAGATGGGCCGGGGCCCCTGGTGGCGGCAGGAGCCTTTCCGGGAGCCCTTCCCTGTCCCTGGGACGCGCACGCTGTCTGGGCTGCGCCTTCGGGGCCGAGGACCAGCATGTCCAGCCTCGCCTGAGAGCCCCGTGGAGACGACAGCCAGCGACCCGGGCTGCCGGCGGGGTGCTGCGGGCAGGCGCGCCTCCGGCCTCCTCTCGCTTCCCTGGGCTCCCCGCTGTGCCCCGCGCTCCCAGGCTGCCGCGTCCGTGCCAGTTCCTCTGAGTCGCGGCCCGGGGTCTGAGCAGCCCCGGGCCGGGGAGGGGCCCGGCCTGGCTCCCCGCGCCGCAGTCGTGGTGTCTCCGAGGGCTTCGCCGCCGCCGCGGCTCCTCCTGCCGCTCACGGCGCCGTGCGCCGCTCCTAGAGCCGCGGCTGCTGTGCGCACACCGCGTTCGCGGGTGTCTCCTGGGTCCTTTCCTCACTAACGCGCTCCCTGGGCCCCTCTGGGAGAAACGGGGTCCGCCCCTTCTGCCGGGCTCCCCTGTGATCCAACAGCTCAGGCTAGAGGCCAGCTGAGGCTCACCACCTAGGACGCCTTGTCTGTTCTGGTTGTCACATTACATCTTGAATATAAATCATTTAAGAGTTGTCTTCTCAGTGTTGGTACCGCGTCCCTCAGAGCTTTCCCTGGTGCTGGTGGCAGAAGTCAGCCCACGGGTACCAGGGCCACGGAATGCGTCCTGTGACCATAATCATGCAAAAGATTAAGCTTCTGGACCGACCCACCGCTGTACTCGAACTTTCCCCCCAACCTTTAAACCTGTTGCTGAGAGTGGGTTTCCCGCGGCCCCCCCGGCGAGCCCCTTTCACAGCAGCCGGAACAGCAGGTGCCTGTCTGGGGGTGGCGGCGCTCAGGCTGGGAGCGGGAGCTACGGGAGCGGGGGAGGCGGCCAGCGAGGCGCAGGGGACGGCGCGGGAATAACGACAAAGAGCTGGACACGAAGCTCCCGCGCCAGGCGGGCCTCCGCTTCCACCGCCTCCTCCCGGGCAGCTGTCGCGGGCACGGCTGCTGCGCGGGCCTGCCTTCTGCCCTCGCCCCGCCAAGCAGCAGCAGCCGGGCACGCGAGGGTTCCAGGGCTGTCCCACAGACGCTCGTGCGGTCTGCGAGGGGAGAGCGCGCCAGGGCCCGTGTGCCGGTCTCACCTCATCCAACGTTTGAACAGCCGGGCGAACAGTTCTAACGGAAGGGAAAGGACAGGAGGACAGTTGCCACGGAACGGCCGGTGTGAACCAGCCGGAGGATCCGCTGGGCCTGCGCGCTCACTGCGCCCCGCAGCTCCGGCCGGAAGAGCGCCTCACGCCAGTGTTGAGATGACCTGGACGTTTATTTCTTTTAAGAAATGCTAAACAATCTCAATGGCAAATTCATTCCTGGAGACTCTTCCTCGGCAGGTCTCAGGCTTTTCACTGCCTCTGTTCTCTTGTCTCTGATTCTCAGCACAATCCAAATGGGCTCCTTATTTTGGCCAGACTTTTTTTTTTTTTTTGAGACAGGGTCTCACTTTGTAGTTCGGGCTGGCCCTGAGCTCACTGTGTAGCCCAGGCAAGCTTCAAACTCAGCAGTCCTCCTGCCTCTGCCTCCCGAGTGCTGGGATGACAGGTGTCAGCCACCACGCCCGGCTCTTGGCCAGACTTTTAAGGATCTTCTGAAAGAAAATGCAACTGTGGGCCAGACTGCCATCATCCCTCCCGTCCTCCAAATGCACAATGGAGAGACTGATAGACACATTATGATTCATAAATGTTGGGGAAAATGTGGCATCATTTTGACCTGCTGTGCTCCTTTATCTAAAAATAACTTAGGTTTTATTACATTTTCTTATTGAAATTTTAATATCTGGGTATTACAGTAATAAAAATGGCCAATAAATATGTAATGGGTGATACTGCTATGTTAACTACTTACTTTACATTATGGTTATACATAGTTTTTGACATTCATAAAGGTGATTTAATATCATAATAAAGTTTAAAGCAGTTACACATTTCTCAGTTTTATTTCAGGTAACACAGTATTTTGTTCTAAGCATGTGGTAACCATAGAATTTGAATATTGAGCCCTATATATGGATTTCCAGCTGTCATGTTCCATAAACATGTCTTTGGACTAGAAATTTAAAAACCTGGGTTTTAAATTGAATTTCACATCACAGCAGAATCCACTTGCATGCAAGCAAATTCTTAATCTAAGTCCATTTTATTTTTCTGCAGTAGTCAGTTTATTCAATGAACTACAGTCCTATAGTCTATACACACGAGAGCCTCATGGAAGGGACAGACTCTAAGATGTCGGTGAAGTCACAGGATAATTGTCAAAAATTTAAGTGCATAGCTGTCCTGTTGAGGCAGGAGAGGGGGTGTGGCCAGCTGGCTGGGCAACGGGTATGACCCGTCAATCACAGAGGTGCAGGGCCTGCACCCCCCGTTCCCAAGCCCTGCGCCCCGACGGTCAGGAGCTGCTGTGTTCACTCCCGCTGTATCCACAGGCCAGAGTTCTGGAAGGACAGCCCAGGCCTGAGGCCAGTCTGAGGAGCGGGGTACGAAAGACCTCGGCCTTTGACCTTTAACCCCGCGCCCTCTGCTCGCTCCCAGAGTTCGCTCCTGCTCTGCAGAGAGCACGTCCTCTCCTACTTTTAATAAACGCGGACCTCGCTACCCTTCGCACTTGTCCGCTTCTTTCAGGACGACGAGAGCCTGGAGAGGTCTCGGGGAGGCCCCGGCACCCAGACCCCTCTCGGCCGGCACGTGGCGGGGGTGGACGTCACGGATGTAACCTGTTCAGTGATGTCGGGACCCGAGCGGCAGAGCTGTAGGAAGAAGCATGTGGATCAGACGGGAGAAGAATGGCGATCACCGGGAGGTGCCATCCCAACATACACGGTGTGATAAATATGTCAAACGGCTCAAATTTTAAAAAAATTTATTACAGTAAAAGACACTTTAAGGAGGACTAATTGCAAGATATATTTTACTATTATAACTTTTATTTACTGTATTTTTGATCACCCTTGTATGTCTCCTTGGTAAATGGGTTATTTTGACCTAAAGACAATGGGAAGCAGAAGATAGAAGAAGGAAAAGTGCTCTTATAAAAGTTCTCTAACCCTAACTACCTAAAAGAACTACACATTGACCTTTTGGCAGAGGAAACCTATGATTTTAAAGGGAACTTACATTTGTAAGCGTTTCTCATTGCAGAAATACCTCTGACCGCATGAGACTCTCCCCCGCCAGTGCAGTCCTTGTTCACCTCCGCGGCTTCCACGCTCTGCCCTCGCCCCAGCCTGAGACCCGGCTGTGTGGCCCGAAGAGACAGCGCGGCGTCCCGCACGGGCCTGTCCCGGGCTCCGCGGTGGCTACGGCAGTCTCACTGATGCCTTTCCAGCCAGCTGGTGGGAAGGGGATTCTCACCTGCGATAAAACTGCTAATCTAAATACAACCCTTGGGGTGCAAGACGATAAGCGAAAAAGTTAAAAGTGCAGGTTCGGGATTGATTCATTTATGTGCAAATCGATACACCTGGAGGACACGCTAATGAGTGAAATCAGTGGATCACAGATAGGCAAATACCGGCTCTCGTTGATAGGAGCACCTGTAGGTGCAAATGAGCTCTAGAAAGTATGACAGCTTTTGTAGAATGGGAAATTTCCGAAGGAAATTTGGTGTGGGAATGTAATGAGGGGGAGGAATAAATATGATTCTGAAAGAAAATAAAAGAGCATGTATATAGGGGGTGGGGAGGCGTGGGTGGGTGGGGATATGGGTAAAGATGAGAATTGACTGTCATATATTGGTACAAATTCCCCAATGTTATGTGTGATTGGGAGATGTATATGAATTGTACCAATAAAGAATTCAATTTTTAAAAAGTGCAGGTTTGGAATAAACTTCCACAGACAGAACAGCGGGTTCCGCACGTACACTTCAGGGTGGAGAAACCGCGCTTCGGTCCCGGTCCCGCCACTCGCCTAGGGCGGCCGCGCTAAACCCGGTCGCCTGGTGCCCTCTCGTGGCGATTGCTGGTATGACAGGCAAAAATAATTCTAAGCCTACCTTTCCGGGTTCAAAAAAGAAAAAAAAAAAAAAAATCATATGACAATTGGCATGAAAGCAGTAGAAATTCTGGGTGGTGCTGGCATACGGTGGTGTGAACCATCAGAAAAGGGAAGGCTGGTCAGATGGTGGCCCGGGAACCGCGGAAGGCCTACAGCCCACCGCAGCCTCTGGACCCAGGGTAGAAGGGCACTTTCACCAAGGAAACAAAGCCATTCTTATAATGCGAGCTTGTGCTACAGTTATTGTTTTTCCTCCATCATGTTCTCATATACCAGGAGATACAAGGATAATCAGATACGTTTCGCTAGAAATTATCGTCCAGTTAGAGGCTCTAGAGACGGAGCGGGGAGCCTCTGCCAGCTGCTTCCCTCGGCTTGGATCCTTGCAGTTTGTCCATCTTTTGTGGCAGGGCGAAGCCAGTGGGGTGGTATGTGCCAGGCCTCGCGGTTAGGGTCGCCGCTTTCCCGTGAGCTCTGGGCACGGGGCCGCATCAGACATCATCGGGGTCTGTATACCTCATCACGCCAATGCCATGCTTGAAGCTGTGAGCCTGATAAAGCGCTTGTGCCTCAGTTTACACCTCCGTGCAGCGCGGCCCCGGGGGAGTCTGAGGTTGGCGGCTTTTCCTCGGCGCAGCCTGAGGAGCCTCACAGCTGCACAGCCTCAGCTCGACGTGCTGTGGCTCTTGACTCTCAGAGGCTCAGCCCTGGAGATAGCTGACCCCGGACAACAGCGGTAAGTAGACCCCTGGACCTAAGGGCATCAATTTACCTGCAGTTTAAGTTTGTTCCGTGATGAGAAACGTAACTTGCATTTGTTCAAACTGTAACTTACCAGCCCTGTCCCAGACCGCCTAGACCAGAGTGTTCAGGGAAGAACAGGTCTACGAGGCTTCGTCTGTGCTTTGTCCACGTTAGAGATTATCGTCAGCTCCTCTATGAAATGCAGCCTGAATTCAAGCCACGGACCGAGAGGAACAGGAAAAAATGAGCAAAGCCCCCGCGGCTCTGATCCTTGCATCCTGAGGAAGTGGATCCCTCCCGAGAGGCCGCGATTCCGGGCCCCGCGCGGGCGCGGAGTCTCCGCCGTGACGCGGCCGCCTGGCTGCTCTGCCGGGCAAAGGCCTCTCCGATCTTAGCATTTATAGTTGCTTAGCAGAAACTTATTCACCCTAGAACATTTCTACAGTTGTTAAATTCACAGAGTAATTAAATTGCGGATCAACTACACGCTGTACTTACGTTTGGGACTTGTGTGTATAGATTTTAAGCGCGTTTCAGAAGTTTGTAACTTTCAAAGAGCTCTATCCCCGCCTAGTGGCTCGGTGGCGGTAAAGCAAAGAGTTGACCCGGCCCCGTGTCACGGAATAAGCGCTGCTCCTACAGCCAAGGAATGGATTTGAAGCGCGCGCTGCGCCGGTAAGGAACCGAAGGCAGTGCGCGCAGGTGCAGGGACCGCGAGTCCCCCAGCACCGCCCGCCCTGCCCGCCGGCAGCGGCCAGGTGGGCGACCGTGAGCCCTGAGGGGCCGCCGCAGCCTGGGAGTCCAGGGGTCGCACTAGGGCCCCCGTGTCTTCCTGGCTCCCCTGCCCTCCTGACAGTTTCCGAAATCATGGCACAACTGGCTTGGAACGCCGGCACAGATTCCCAGAAAACGCACCCGCAGACCAGGGCCGACTTCCCGAGTCCTCGCGGGTCCGAAGCTGCCGGAGAAGAAAGGCAGGAGACAGGCTCGCAAAGGCGGCGGGGAAAGCGCGGCGACCCGGACGGCGCGGCGCCGGTGCCACCCGAGTCCCCCGACGCCGGGTGGCTGAGCGCTGTCCGCAGGCAGAGCCGCCCGAGCGGGGAGACTCAGCGCCGGTCCGCTGTGGCCGCCCGGCCTTGCGTGCGCCCAGTTCCAGCAGGGTGAGACCCGGCCGGCCCTCGGGTCGGCGCGCCAGGAGGGCAGGGTCAGTCTAAGCGCCCAAAGCAGTACAGATTCGCCCGCTGTGTCCGGGACACAGGAAGGGACCCAGGAAGCGGAGGGCCCGGCGCCGGCAGAAAACCCGACTCCCGGGAATCGGCCCAGGCGGAGAGGCGCGTCTGTGAGAGGCCGCTCGGGCGCAGGCAGCAGCGGCCTGGCCTCCCCGGGGAGCCGGGCTTTCCAGGGACAGGGCCCAGCGGGGACCCCAGGCCCGGGCGGGGGAGAGCTGGAGACCCCACGGCTTCAGCCTCCTCTATTCCTGCTCTTGTCCCCAGCTCAAGCTCCTACAGTGGACTGTAAGGGATGATTTGGCCCAAAAGATAGAGCAATGAAAAATAGGGCCGCTGATCCCCGAGAGGCGTTTGCGGCTGGTTCTCCTGACACAGCGCCCTCGGCTGATCCCTCGGGGGAGCCGCTCGGGGCCTGCTGTCACTCAGGGCGCTGTGAGTCTTCGGCTCCAGCAGACCCGCAGCCCGGTGCCACACACCCGTCTCCCCTGGTGCGGACTTTCCAGTGCCACCACTGGGCACCAGCCCTGCCCGGTGCAGACCCTTCATAGGGACATGCGTGAGACATGGCAGGACCTGCCGCGGGACCCAGACCCTTCGCTAATTAGTTAGCGTGGAGACAGGCTCTCGCTCTGTAGTTCAGGCTGCCCCTGATTTCGCCACACAGCCCAGGCTGGCCTTGCGCTCACGGCCTTGCTCCAGCCTCTGCCCCACAAGGGCTGGCACAGCGGGTGTGAGCCACCGCGCCTGCCTCGGCCTGCTTCTTCAGCTCCGCAGCATGTGGAGAGATCCTTGCCCTCTTGTGGGGTTTTGGTGAATATTGTAAGATGCTTTTGGGCCGGAGGGTTAGCTCCGTGGTTCCGGCGCCTGCCACGCAAGTGCAAGGTCCTGAGTTCGATCCCCGGTTACCACATACAATGCTGGGCGGGGAGACACGCCCACCAACAATCAACACCGCATACCACAGTGCCGGACGTGGTGGTCACGCCTGTCATCCCAGCACTCGGGAGGCAGAGACAGGAGGATTGCTGAGTTCGCGGCGGCTTGCCTGGGCACCATAGTGAGCTCAGGGCCAGCCTGGACTACAAAGCGAGACCCTGTCTCAAAAGCAAAAAAAAAAAAAAAAAAAAAGATGCTTTTATAAATTTGTCCCATTGCAAATCTCTCCCCTGGCAAACCCTGACTAAAATGCCTGACGAGACATTCCAGGCATGCCGAAGTGTGCTGTATCTTTCAGAAAAGCCAGCATTCAGCCCAGGAGCCCAAATTTCTTGACACCGGGATGAGCCAGTTTTTTCACACGTTGAAGTAATATCAAGGTTTCTGAACAGTTCGGTTAAAAATGTCTCTCACTTATCCATCAATTAACAAGGCCTAGGGCCAGCATGATCATCTTAGCTTTTTTGGTGTTCTTTTTGCGTACATTTTTGAAAAATAAAAATAAAAAAGCAAACTTTAAACATCCAGCTTCCTACGTCACAGAAGAAAGCCTTAAAATCAAATTGTGCTTCACAGCGTTCGGGACCATTTAAGTGGGATGGAAGAGGAGACTCTGCCTTCGGTTCCAGACGCAGCCTCCCCTCCCCACGCGCTGCCTCTTGGGTCGTCTCCTCCCGGGCCTGGCCCCGAGTCTCCCGCGCGCAGGTCTGCTGTGGAGGCCCCCCAGTCCCAGGTGCCCCCGGCGGCTCAGCGGCCGAGACCAGAGCCAAGCCCGGTGCCCAGGGAGCCCCACGGCACCCACAGTGACGGCCTTCGGAGGCCCCACCTGACACCTAGGCCTAGAGCCGCCCCACCCGCCTTCCAGCGCGAGCTGTGCTCGGACGGGGTCCCCGGTGCCGACTCGCTCTTCTCCACCGGCAGGGGTGGCACCATGGCTGTCCTTCCCGTCCTGGCCCTCGGCTGGCCGATCGCCATTAGCAATCGTAGAGGGGGTAAGGGCCCGGCAGGGGAATCAGACGGCATCGGGGCCCTGGGACGAGAGGCTGAGGACAAAGCGGGGGGGGGGGGTCCCCTCACTCTCCTCGCCACTCGTGCTTGTGATGCGTCCTCGCCGCTGGCTCGGGCGTTGGCGCAGACGCAGCAGGTGGACGCCTGCCCCGCAGCGCGGCTCGGACCGCCCGGTTTTAGGCCCTGGCACGCACCGGAGCCCCAAGCAACGGCCCCTCCCTCTTCATCGCCTCCCCGAGGGCCCAGACTTTGGAGGCCGCTCGGCCCACGTCCGCAGCCTCCCTAAGAAGCCAGGCGCGCTCTCCTTCTGCCTCTATTCCATTACTTGAGCTCCACGTGACAAGTAGAGCTGCCAGCACACACACCAGTGAAAATTCACTTAGGCCTGCGCTGCAAATCTTGACAAATTCAAGATGTCAAAGTTGATATTTTGAATGTTTATTAGTAAGGCTTGGACGACAGCCTTTATACAGCACAATTTACATAAGATATCAAGATACATCTTGTATACAGTCACAAAACCAAGACATATTTTTACAGAGTTAAACTCAAGACAGATTTACAAGCAATTTTTATACAATTCTCCTATATTTCACATCGATTTATACAATCTTTAATCCAAGAATTTGCATTTGTTCATTAGGTTCTTCAGAAGGGTTTGGGGAGAAAAGGAAAAAAAAAAGAGAAAAGAATAAAGAACACCATTAACACATCACCCACACAGCATGCAACATTTAGTCAGAAACAAGACATATCTCCAAGTACTGTATTTTTTAAATTTTGAAATCAAGTTTGTTAGGTTTTCGATTTTTTTCACACAAATTTTTTTTTCCCTTTAACGTCAGATGTGCTGTTAGGATATTAGCACACATTAACCAGTAGTGGGCGCACTTGAGCACATCACTGAATGACGATTGACACAGTCAAATAATAATCATATTCGCATGCTGGATGCCAAATGAAACGAGTTTCTCGACTTTGCCTATTTTACCAAATGTACCACTATATACAGCATAACGAGTTAAGAAAACCCTCGCTTGACCTGCTACCAGGCAAGGAACCTGATTAAACGAGTCGGGTTCAAGGTTTAATCAGAAGAACGCGGGACACAGGAAGACACCAAGGGGCCCGCTCAGTGGCAGTGGGCTCCCCACGCACCGCCACAGGCAAGCGATCGGCACAGGAGCCGCTGCCGGTCTCTGCGCCTCCTTTCACCTGCACTCCAAGCTCAAAAGGAGGGAAAACCGTTGCTGTCTCACACACAGGTATACACACAGGGAGCTGCGGGCGGCTGATTTTGGAATATTTGACATTATAGCAATGAAAATAAGTTTTTAAAAATATTGTTAGTTATGATTTAAACAATAAAGTAAAAAAATACTATCGACATCTTTATGATATCTCAATGAAATGAAGCACTGATCAAATAATTTCTACTCAGCTGGGCGCAATATAATAATATATAATTTATTTTACTACACAACACTGACCCCATTAGTCTCACTACACCTACCGCCACGACCACCCTAACCGTTCCTATAATAAAAGTCATTTTTCAGCTGGTTACCAGCTATAATATTTCCCCAATATGACTATTTTAATATGTGCGATCCACAAAATAAATCTCACCGGTATGCTGAAAAATATGCATTTAATTAGCATGATTTATTAAAATATGGACATCGTTAAGCAGCAAAGACAAGAGCTGCCGCTCAGTGGGTAGTATTCTTCTAAACTGCAACGTCAAATCAGCAATTGAATCACCAACGATTTCCTTAGTATTGAATAAAAACAGGGAAAACGCCTATGTCTTGTTACCGCGGTTATCTGCGTCTATACTGATGAGTCCATCGTTTCCTATCTTCTGTAAAAATTCACTCTGTGCTTTTTCTTCTTTAGCTGAAAGTTTCTTCACAACCAAATTTTAAAACAACAAGAAGCTTCAGTCTTCGACGACCTGGTGAATCTGTGAGAAAACGGAGAAGCCTTCAAAGGTGCTGTAATCGGACTGATCCTGCGCTGGCTAGAGATAACAAACTGTTACCATTAGGATTAAAAAAAAAGCGAATTCCATTAAAACAATAAAATCAAAAGTGGAAAACCATGCGCTGGGACATAAAACAGTAAAAAACACCAAGACCCCTGTTTGTAATTTAAAAAGAAACAGTTTTGCTCTGAGCGGGTGACCAACGTCACGCGCAGGAAACGCGTCCCTGAAGGGCCGGGCTGCAGAGTGACTCCAGGGCCGGCGGGGGCCGAGGCTGCGCCCTGGCAGGGAGCCGGGAGCCGGGGCCAGGCTTCCCGCCCCAGGCGCTCTCCGGCCTTCTCCTCCCCAGTACGACGGACGGCTCTCGGCCAGCCAAGCGCGGGCCTCTGCGGGAAATCCCCACGGCACCGCAGCTGCTCTGGTCGTCGCCAAGACCAAGCTTCCAGCAGCATCATATTTCCGATGGTTTTGCGCCCCATGCCTCGCACCAGGCGGGTTCAGAGACGGGGCCCTGAAGGGAGAAGCTTATTTCTGCAGGACTAGTAGCCAGGGATTCTTTAGGAATCCTTTAATTTTATGTTACCTTTCTCTCAAATTTAAAGCAATTTTTCCTCCAAAACTGAGAAAATTCGATAGACAACACATATTTTGCAGTTGGCTTCTCTTAATCCCACCCAAACCTCACGATGAATAAAATAGCAGCTTTTAAGTTCAAAATGCTGAGAAGCAATTTAGTTGATTCGGGGCCCGGGTATCAGAGGGATCAGCTCAGTGCAACGCATTTCATTTAGTATCACAGAAGATATTGCACATCTTTTCATTTAATTCATTTTTTTCAGGTTAAATCAGTTCGTATTTTAAAGGAAAAGTGAATTGTTTTCTATTTTTCTGTTTTTACTCACACCAGTGTTTGCCACTGGATTGAAGGATATATCGCATATAAAATTGAGAATTAAAAAGGTACATAATGATTATGCCTCACTTCTGTGTACAAAACTAGATTTGGAAATGTGCTTTCTTATTTCATAGGTCCCTTGATTTAATCATACCAACATTCCATGAAGAAAGCTAGGATTATGATATTATTTGAAAACTGGAGGAGTTAAAATAACGCTTGCAATGTCCGCAGTTGAATCCACAGCAGAAGCCAGGACTAACCCCACGAAGTCCACAACCCCACACTGCTTTCTGTATTTCTGCTGATTAATGGAAGGGAGGGCTCTCCAGTACTGACTGCGACACTGGCTGCTTCTTTGTTTATTCCTGAACGTCTACTCTGAGCTCAGAGGCTGAGGCACGCTGTTCCCCGGCACAGGTGAGCCCGATCACGTGACACTGCCGCTCAGAGAAGGGAACCCAGAGCCAGAGCGGCCAGGGGCTGGGGCCGCGTCCACGCCGCAGTCAGGGCAGGGTGTGGGGTCGAAGCGCCATGGAGAAGCAGAGAGCGACACCAGTTGAATTCATCAGCATCACAGATTAATGTGACTCGTTTGCCAGATAAAGGATTTTCCTTCTCCGACAAGGCGTTACTCAAGAGAAAAGAAATATGGAGGGCGACACATTTATTTGCGATTCCACAAAGAACAAGTGATCATGCGTCCTAGAACATACCAGTTAAATGCCTCGGCTCAACAGTGAGTTATGGAGACTCTGACATTTTCAACCAAATTTCCATTATCATGTGGGTCAACAGTCTTTATTATTAGCCAGACTTGGATTTATTTCTAGATAAATAATTTCATTTTAACCTAGTATTAGCTTCACTCTACACTATTAAAAACTATACTGAAACAAATGTGCTTTAACCACGCAGATTCCACAGTCGGGGTTGTGCGTCCTGCGACCCTCGGACGCAGGGCAGACCTGTACCGCGCGGTCTGCGGCCGTGGCCTCCACGTCTCCTGCCTCCTTGGCTGCGTCTCCCTCCCGGCCGGGGTGCCCCGCCAGGTGCGCCTGGCTTACAGCTCAAACAGGAACTTGTCTGAGAACACACGGCGAAGAATTTTTCAACTTTTGAGAACTGACATTCTTCACACCAGTTCCTCTGGCCCGGCTTTCTCTGCATAAAAGTCACGCACGTGCTGACCTGAGGCCACGTTCTCAGGACTTCAGATCGGCTCAGAGATTCTCTCCTGCTGAACGTGATCAAAATTCCCCTCCCGGCTTCGCTTCACTGCCAAGAAAACCCCAGGACTCAGAGCTCTATTTCGCTGGTTCGTTTTCAACCCACGAACGTTTTCATTTGTGTCTCAATGGCATCCAACCAGTCTTCAGCCAGGGTTGCTGTCCACGCGCCTCCTGAGCACGCGCGGTCCTTAGTGTGTCTGAGTAGGACTGAGCAAGAGTTTGTGCCAGTTGACAATTCTTTTTCTGAGATCCACTTTGTCAAGCCAGATACAGGCTTCACCAATCAAGGTCTTTTTCATAAATTTCCCTCCGTTGGAGAAAAGCAAAATCTAGAAAGAAAACACACCCAAATTTTATATATATTTTTATACAAACACACACATGTACACGCATACGCCTATTTTTCAGTGGCTTACCAGACCCTGAGTCACCAAAGAAATAGCCCAGACATGAGGAGAAAGATGAAAAGTGCCAGGTCAATTTTTTGCAATAGAATTAATAACCAAGATGTTCTGAAAAGATCTGCAGGATATAAAGTAATTCACATCAACATTTTACAATTATTCCCCTAAGGAAAAGACCCATCCTGGATATGAGAGCCTTGCTGAGAAGCGGACAAACGGCTAATCCTAAGCAGATGAATGCTGAAACTGATGAACTCCCACTAAATAACTTTGCCAGATACACTTTTACTAGTGTATTAAATACTGACTCAAACAGAAAAACCATTCGAGTGCTGAGTAGAAAAATGACTTCATAAGTCACTGATTTTTTTTTTAGTGTGTACTGATTTTCACTACAGCATGAATTTATAATATGATTCCTCTTTCATTTATAGAAGTAATGTTCTACAGCTCTGGCAGTACAGAGATATTTTTCAAGAAAGTAGTTGAAAGAACTGCAGAGAAGCTTAGGTCTTTATTTTGTTCCAAAACTGAAAATATATTTCTGGACACGGCCACCTCTCCTAGCTTGGGTTTTGAGATTTCACGTGACCCCGCATCACCACTCAAGCCGGTGTCTCCTTCTCGGCCGGATTTCGGAGAAACCTCTGCCGGCCGCCCTCACGGCGCCCGCTGGCCCTGCGCGGGGACGCGCGGGGCGCTCAGCCCGGGGCCGGGCCCTGGTGTCTGCGCGCTAACGAGGCGCCGTCCTGAGCTCTAGCGCGGGGCTCTGCGGCCGGACCGCACGGCTCCTCCGCGCTCCGCTCGCGCCCCGCCGCCCTGCTTTCTCCGGCACCTTGCTCCGCGCCCGCCGGAGGCACAGCGAGCGCGCTGGTGCCCGGCCGGGCAGACGGGAGCGGGCCGAGTGCGAGCGGAGACCCGCGGGGCACAAGTCAGTGCAGGCGGCAGGCGGGGCGCAGAGCGCGGCGACCCGGACGCGCCTCCGCACAGCAGGTGGGGTGAGCCCCCGAGATTTCAGGGGAGACCCCAGGCTGGCAGGGAGCCTGCGGTGGGCGGCGGGCGCAGAGGGGGCAAGGGGAGGATCTGTGTTTGCGGGTGCCAGGCGAGCTGGGCACAGCGGCAGCTCCGGGCCGGCGAGGTGCGGAAGAGGCCGAGACCGAACGGACGCGACGCGACTCCCCGGGGGCCCGGAGCGGCGCAGGCGTCCCTGTGACCCCGCACGGCCCGCGCGCCGCGGTGTGCTGGCCGAGGGAGCCCGGCCGGAGGGGCAGCGGGCACGGGGAGGCGGGCCGGTCGCAGCTCCCGGCCCCGGGCCCGCGGTACCTGCAGGGAGTGGCCGGCGGGGCTGAGGCCGAACCGGAAGGTCTCGTTGAACGAAGGCTCTCGGTCGTGCCGGCACACTCGCGTCTTCTTCTTGGCCACTTTCTTCTGGGTGGAGATGTTCAGCACGTATATTTTCACGTACAAATCTGAAAACAACGCCACAGCCCGTTAGGCGTCCCGCGTCCTGCCGTGTTTACTGCAGTCATTAGACCCGTGTGCTGAGGGCTCCCTGCCGTCGGTAGCAGCCCAGATTTCACGTGAAATGTGGACAACAGAAATAATTAAAAATGCACTACTTTTCTTAGCAATTTCACTTAGCTTCCTGTTGTTGAATGAATATATCACTCCAATTAAGAAGTTGAAAAAGTCTATCTCAAAACCAAGAAACGACAATTTGATCTACATTGTAGCAATTGTTTTTCATATATTTCCGATATATTTGTGATATAGACTAATTGTTAATGTTTCACATAATGTTTAATAAGTTTCTTCAATAACATCCTAGAGATTTTCTATTTATTTTTATCATAAAATTAGATACCTGGCAAATGGTCAGGAGACTTAAATTTGTAGGTAATATTTCTGCACTGGAGAATTTCTACTATTAGCTGTTCGCCGTCCGTCTTCATTTCCTTTTTCAGCGCAATCTTGATTTCTCCCATGACCTGAGTTTTAACTGAAAGAATTTAATTTAAAAAGAAGTTGAGAAACTTGTGGCTTTGCTTCTGAAATGTCTACCCCAGCCATCCACTCGTGTGTCCTTTGGTGGAGTGTCATCAGGTGATCCGCCCCCATTGGCCTCCTGTGGATTCACAGCATTCTCAGACACAGGAGTTTGAGTAGTAAGGAGCCTCGTGGGGAGATGGATGTATATTAGTTTCCCCCTTTCCATGACCCCTGTGGAAGAAATGACCAGCAAGAATACTCAGTACGAGCACTGCACCAGGAAGAGCATGTCAAGCGATACAAACCACAGGGAGAGCACCCTCAGACACTATACCAATACTCGACACGGGTAGTTTCTTAGAAGTCCGTGGTAGTGAGGCAGCTCAAACCGAATCAATGAGCTCTCGCTGCGATTTAAAGGGTGCGCAAGTCCACCCTGCCATTTGGGTGGGTCTTTTCAGTGCCTGAGTTGGTAATAGATATATTATTACATAAACATATTGTGCATTGAAAAATTTATCTAAAAACTAAAAACAGATTGGTCCATATAGTAGCCATTAATCAATTATTTTCTTATATTTTCTGATATAAGTGGTATGTAAAGAAATTTTATTTAGCATTTTAGATTGGGTCACTAGATCTAATTTTATGCTGTCTGTAAGAAACAAAACCAAACTCTTCCAGTGAAAACTACACATATTGGCACACGTGTCCACCATATAGAATCGGTAGAAGCATAGGAGTTGAAATCTTATTAACAGATGAAGAACAGACCAGTCAAAAGACAGAAAAAAAGAAAAAGTAGACCTCTGTCCAAAGGAAAAAAAATCCGTACATCATAATAGTTAAAGCAATTATGAACATATATGAACCAATATTACAAAGTTGAAGCTACAAAACTAGATGGAGAAGATATAAGGAGATATAGAGAGAATAATAATAAAAGACTTCAAGGCAGCATTAGTGGGACAAGCCAGCCCAAGAAGACTGAATAAATAGAATGTCAGGACACCGTAACTGATAAGGGCCTCCTGGATATATGACAGACACTACGCCGTGATTCCCCAGAAAAGATTTCTCTCCTCAGTCAGAATGGAATTCTCACGGAAATGACCACGTACGACCTTACAGGGGAGGCATCAGTGAGCTCTCTAAAGGGGACACTGGGACAATCAGCTGATCGTACACACAAGGACAACTTTTGAGTGAATAATGAAACTATGAGAAAGCACAGAAAATTCCTGAAAAATAATGATGATGAAAAGCGTACACTTCAGAATCTCTGAGAGTTAAAGTAACGACCAGAAGAAAATTGACGCCTGGAAATCGAATTTCACTCAAAGCGCCAACAGTATGCATACATTAATGCTGATGTCAGTGAAAAGCTCTTCATAAATGATTAAAACTCCAACTCCAAATCTCGACAAAAAATAGCAGCGGTCTGAAAGTAGATACAAGGAAGGGAATAATGAAGATAACACACGAATAGGCAGGGAAGCGTTGGAAATGGGGTAAACCAATAAATAACAATTCTGAAACTTGGAAAAGATCAGCCAACCAGAGAAACGCACAGGGAGTTGACTCGGCCACCCGAGCCGGAGGCCCCGCAGCGCAGTCTCCGGGTCCCGCCGCGAGCGTCCTCCAGGCCCGCGGCCCTTCGCTCACCCGCCCCGGCACAGGGGCGTCGGTCTCCGCTACGGTGAGGGCGCAGTGCCGCTCACGTCGCCGTTTGGAGTGAGAATCGCCGAGCTCATTCCACGGAGCCCTTTTAAGGGTTCTCCCGGAAAGTTAGTCTCCAAAACAAAAATGAGAAAATCAGACATGCGCTGAATCTCCCCTCTTCTTCATCTAGAGATCTTAGCAGGACAAGCAATAAAGTAAAAATTCAGGTAACTGTTAAGCGATACCGGCCCCGAAGGAGCGAGCTGCGGCTTCCTGCAGGAGCGCACCGGAGCCCGTGCGGGACGGAGGGCGGGTCCCCGGGAGACCCGACTGCCCGGGGGCCTCCGGGGGAAGAAGCCGGTGACGAGGAGTGTCCATCCACTGCCCGTCTCTGCGAGGGGCGCGGAGCCAGGAGAGGCCAAGCAGAAGCCTCCGGGCGCCCGGACGTCCGTCCTCGGGTCTCAGGAGAGCCAGGACCCAACCGCCCGGCCGCGTCCGCAGCGCCCCGGGGCGAAGCAGGAGGGGCCGAAGCGGGCGTCTCTGCCCTCGGTGACGTCGCCGCTGAGCTCAGGGCCTGGCGCAGCGGGTCAGCCTCGAGGGGCCGAGGGGCCCCGGGTGGGCAGAGGCCGGCGGGGCTCTTGGTCTTGGCCGCGCAGCCACGGGAAAGGCCTGGAAGCGGCCCCTGGCCCGCTCCGGTCGGAGGGCAGAGCCGGGGAGGAGGCCGGAGGAGGAGGGCGCTTTCCGGGAGGGCTCACGCTCCGGGCCGGGGAGCTCAGGCACCTTCTCGCGGGGGCGGCGGGCGGCAGCGCTGCCAGGTCCCCCGAGTCTTCACAGGCCTTCTCCCGGCCGGGAGCGGACGGCCGCGCCGTGCACGGGCTGACACCCGGGGGGATCTGGTAAGTTTCTCTCTGTTCAAAGGCTCCTCCAGGCGCCTCTTCAACTCGCCCACCGAGGGACGCGAGGCCGCGGTCACGGAGGCTGCCAGGCGGGTGCCTGTGCTCACCGGGGGCCGGGGAGGGTCGGGCCTGTCCCCACTTTGTTCGCTCCTTGAAGCGGAGGCGCAGGTGGAGGAGCAAAGAAGCACTGTGTCCTCCGTCTGCCCCCGGCGGGCAGCCACTCAACGCCTGCTGGAGACTCCGAACTGGAAGAGGCGGTGTCTGCCTGCGGGACGGGGCCGTGTCCAGGGACACGGGCGGAGGGCACGGGCCACAGGGCGTGTCCAGGGACACGGGCACAGGACACAGTGTCTCCCGTGTTCAGGGCCCTTGGCTCCTGTGACCTGTGCTACTTGGGTTGTATTAAGACTTAAAGCCACAACGAACTTCCGTGAATGTTTTCATCACAAACCATGATCATTATGTAAGGAGGTAGATAGATTTAACTTAATAAAAACATCACACAATACTTACCCATATGGAAGTAGGGCAAGGCACCCCATAATATGTAGATTTTATACATTGATTTTAATAAAAGGATGGAAATACTCTCTAGAGAAGGCATCCACGTGACAGCGTGGCACAAACCTAGAGCTTAGTAGGAAGGAGGAGGGCAGGCAGGGACAGAGGGACACCGAGGACAGGTGGACACAACAGCATCTTGGGTGAAGAGAAAGACACAAACGAGGACTAGGAAGCTAAGTGCACACATAATCTCATTCCAAAAGGGTAATAAACTAGGAGCTTCAGGGAACAAAACTAGATAAAAGAAATGCTTCTTACTGATAGAAAGGAGAGAAAGTCTTACGGGAAAAACCAGAGCGGGGAAGTCAGAGCACAGCCCTTGGTACCCAGTCGGCAAAACTCTGACCTAATGTAGCCAGTTTATCAGAAAAAGTAATTCCAGAACATGGACAGTAATGTCAGTCTTATAAACATTTTTCTCCAAGTTCTTTTTGAAGTTGACCTTGGGACCTTGCCCTGGGCAGGGCGGCGCAGAGACCCTCCCTGAGCAGCGTCCCCGGCGCCGGGACTTACGGACGTTCGCACCATGACAGATCTCACCGAACACAGACAGGAAATGCTCTTAAAAGGTGATTGGGAAGGAATAACTGCTCTGAAAGAGAGCACCGACACACCAAAACTGAACGGAAACAACCCACTGTCATTTAGGATAGTACGGATATTTAGTAGAAAAAATAAATTTTAAGAGAATAAAGCAAGAAGTGAAGAAAGTAAGAGGGGAGAAAGAAAAAAGGGAACGAAAGGAAGGACAGAAAGATGGAAGTAAGGGAGGGAGGAGACAAAGAGAAGGTTTGAAGATGAAACTCAGTCACCCAATCAACAAATGGCGGAAAGTAGGAGGGTAGGAGAGAATTGATTACCTTCTGTTTCAGAGCAGATAATCAATATAATTTAATTGGTATTAAAATGATAATCGATTCCTTAGTATTTTACTTTATTTCTTAAACAGTAAGACATTTTATAAAGTAATATGGCTAAAAACATTAATTGAAAATAACCCATCCCTTTATTTTACTTTGATATGTTCTCTCTATTAAATTGAAACACAATACGATCATTCTTTGATAAACAATGAATAACTTAATTCCATTTACACAAAGTTGATCCCACTGTCTCTTTAGCCAAAGTGTTTGAACTAATGTAAGTGTCCTTATAAAAATGTGTGTAATGCTTTAGTTTTTAGAATTTTTATACATATATGTTAGCTGTGATAATGATTACATTTCTGGTAAAAAGTCAGTGTACAGGAGTTATCACAGAAAAAGGTGTACATCTCTTTAGGATTTTCAGTGATTCCACCACTTTTCTTTCACTAGAAAAAAAGTTTATATTTTTATCTTTGCAATTATTATGTCTTTGAAAAATATGGCTATGCCATGTCCATATGCCCACGTGTACACAGGTACTTCTTACTATAGCTATCTAATTTATATTTTAGGAAAATACATTTTAAGAAAAAATTACAACTAACACAACACAATCATTATCATGTGAAAAATGAGTGTGTTCTATACATTTTACAAAAGAGAAAATTGTGGTTTAAATATTTTAAAGGACTTGCCTAATTGGTAAGCGGAGTAGCTCATATTTTAATTTCATTTTCTCAACATTTTAAGTTTTCTATGAATAAGATTCTTAAAATGACTCATCTATAGAAGTGTATATTTTGAAAGATTTTTGTAACCATATCAGAATAAAAGGATTTTCAGAGGCAATTTTTCTGCTTCATTTTAAGTGTGCAATGGACCTTGGAAAAAAGAGAAGTCACCGCCTGAAAAACCTAAATTGCTTAAGTAATAGAAAACATCTCCCAGAAGTTACTGTCTACAGACAGGAAGTAGGTTACTTATACAGATAATGTAGATTAAGTGGCAATGTTCCAAAATATAGTTATATAAGAGCCTATATGAAATTGCTTAAATGTGCAAAGTAGTTTAGAAGAAGTAAATATTGAGTGAGAATATATTTATTTTTCATAACGTCAGTGAAATCTATGACACCTGATTGTAGCTTGTCACACGGAATTCTAAAAATTCTATTGCAATCTCAGCAACCTTTTCCAATGCAAAGAACTCCTTAGAGACAACATATAAATAACTGAAAATGAGTACAATGTGGCAAAAAGGAAAACCTGTATAAGGAAAAAGGGATAGGATGAATAAAATTTTTAACACTTAGATTTTTGCATTTGCAAATTCTCATTAATAAACACTGACTATAATGAGGCCAGTCACTGGCGCTAACTAAGGAAGTTTGGGTTGGTGTTATATGGCAGGTATATTTAGCCTGACAGTCTCACACCTCATAATTTGTCACCTCAATCCCACTGCTCATTGCAAAGCTAAGAAAAGTGTAATGCAGAACTAGATGCACTCACACACACACACACACACACACACACACGCGCGCGTGAATTCTGGCTTCTAGCACTGTGAGGTGGCAGCCACATCATTAAAGTCCTTGGGTTTGCATTTCTTATATGTATGTTGACAGCATGTAATAGTATCATTAAAATATTTCTTTCAGCTTTGGTATTTCTTAAAAAATATTGTTTTGTTCTCTAATGCACTAAATAAATTGTGTTCTAAATAATTTTATTCGCTTACTGTGTTGGTCATTATGCATTTTTCATGAATGTTTTAACAGTCCCCAATGTCCAAAGCATTGATGTATTTTGTTCTTGCTTAATTTCACTTTCCCTTTACATTTGCTGGCTTTCCCATTGTTGGGACAAAGTACCTGACCCCACACCCTAAAGGAGCGGCTGAACTCAGGAGACAGTTTCAGAGGGTTCAGTCCGTAGTAAGCTCAGTCCCGGAAAGAGCATCAAAGCAGGGGCAGGAGCACCCTGAGGGATACGTGTACCGATGAGCGCCTGCCCCACTGGACTCCGCCCCCTACTGGGACTTTCGGCCCTGAAAACCAGGGGACTAACCCACTGAGGAGCATGGCGTCCTCATGATGCGATCACCTCACAGGACTCTTCTAGTCGACTCTAGGTGACAATCAAAATTGACTGGTGCACCTTTTCTTTCGGTTTCTGCTCTCTCAGTTCATACGTAGGTGATGTTTTTTCTTTTCTAAACACCAAGATTAAACTTAGTACAATGCCAGAAATGGTAATTACTCAAAAAGCATTAATTCATTTTATGTTTCAACATTTTTTCAATTAAGAAAAATAAGCACGTATATTTTCATATACATTTCATTCATATATTTTCATAAGTTTAAACTTTGTAACGATGACATGAAGCTAATTAATAAATCTATCACTTTCTCTGTTTATTTCTGAACATTCTTGAAGCAATGAAAAATCAATTCTAGAACTAACTGACAATGACATGTGGTTAAATTTGTCTATCCCATTAGACCAATTGCTCGTCTACCTAGAATAAACAGAAATGAAACAGGAAAATTGTGTCTTGAAAAATACGTATGTTAATACATTTTAAATTTCAATTTGTTTTAGAAAAAAAGAGAGGAATAGAGGAAGGAAAAATAAAGAAAGGCAGGAAAGAAAGAAGCAAGGAAGAAAATAAGGAAAAAAGAGTGAGGGAGAGACAGAGAGAAAGAAAGACAATTCACAATCCATTTCCACTTTGCTAAACACTTGCAGAAAGGAGTAGAACTCATGATAATTTATTCTGTTTACCAAGCCTTTTTTATAATTTATAAACAGATGTATTAATTGTACCTTCTAACCTGCAGTCTAAAATAATTTTATTTTCCATGGTGAAATTATATCTCTATCTTCCAAAGGTTCAAAGGCCTATAGAAAGTGGAGCTCAGTAATTACATATAATTAGCTCTGACCTTACAACACAGCCTTGAGCAGCAAGAAAATCTACTTGACTTTCTAAATAAATCTGGTAATTGTATTGAATTCTCTTGCCTACTTTCTTCATCTTCCGGAGGCTCTACTAAAGCCAATGACATTTTTTTTTACTTTGATTTTCAGAAACATGTTTACTGGAACAAATTTCTTACTTTACCAGATAGTCCATGCACAGGAGAAAACAAAAGGAATAAAGAGCAGAATTTTTGAAGTCTTATCCTAGTTATTTTCTGCTTGAACTGGGAGGCAGGATGCAAATAACTTATTTAATTCAACAGTATCTCAGGCTGCCTTCCACATACTCTCAGGGAAGCTCTCACGAGGTGAGCGCTAGGTAAAGCCATGCACTTATGCAATGAAAATGGGGCAGGCGGCAAGGGCTCTACCCGTGCAGCCAAGAGGTGAACAGAAACACTTAAACCCAGCACTTTGTACTAACATATGCCATGACCAGAGTTAGAAAAAGAATTCTGAGGGGAGGACTTGGGACATGCTAAGGGACTAGGTGCAAACAATTTATTTAGAAATTTATTTATTTAATTCCTTGCATTCCGTTTAAGTGATAACAAATCTCTAGTCTCGCATTAAGAGACCGGAGACTTTTCACTCTCTGTTCCAAATTACATTTGCAGCCAAGGCGTGCGGTTTCTCTTCCGAGTGACTCTCAGACTGGCCTGTGTCTGCTCCGCCGCGCTCTCGGGGATGCCTGGCCCGCGCCGGTGCTCTGGCTGGCGGACCGCCTGCCTCTGTCCTCCGCGGCGCTCAGTCTTTGTCCTCTGTCTTCTCGGAGTCCGTCTGCGGCCTCTGCCACCTACTACGCCGGTGTCTGATCCCTCTCGGGCACCTGGGCTTCCGGGCCTGCTCCGTCTGCTCCGGCACAGGGCTGTGCCAGTCACAGGAAATTCCTGCCAACGCCCGTCCCACGGGCCAAGGCCGTGGCCTGAGCTTCGGCCCTCGCAGCCTCCCCGGCCGCCTCCCGTCGGGCGC
>PVIC010004782.1:38866-60840 GCA_004025085.1 Thryonomys swinderianus | reverse complement strand
TTTTGCTTTTTGGAGACAGGGTCTTGCTTTGTAGTTCAGGCTGGCCCTGAGCTCACTATGGTGCCCAGGCAAGCCACCGCAAACTCAGAAATCCTCCTGTCTCTGCCTCCCAAGTGCTGGGATTACAGGCGTGAGCCACCACGCCAGCATTATATGTGGTAACCGGGGATCGAACTCAGGTCCTTACGCTTGCGAGGCAGGCGCCGGAACCACTGAGCTAACCCTCCGGCCCTTACATTGCTTTTTTTTGAGGCAGGGTCTCGCTTTGTAGTTCAGGCTGGCCCTGAGCTCACTATGTAGCCCAGGCAGGCCCCAAACTCAGCAATCCTCCTGCCTCTGCCTCCCGAGTGCTGGGATTACAGGTGTGAGCCACTACGCCCAGCATTGTGGGGTGTGGTACTGATTGCCAGTGGCCATGAGTCACCATGCCTGGTATTGTTGTATGTGGTTACCAGGGATGGAACTAGGGACCTTGTGCTTGCTAGGCAGGTGACAGAACCACTGAGCTAAATCTCTGGCCCTACGTTGCTTCTTTTTTGTGGCTGCTGTGAAAACTGCATATGTGTCTTCACTTGACTGATTTCAACCCCTTGGGTTATACACCCACCGATGAGGTTGCTGGATCATATCATTGTGTTATTTTCATTTTTTGAGGACTCTCCATACAGTTTTTCCATAAAGGCTGTACATTCCCCCCAACTGTGTGAAAGTGTTCCTGTTTCTCTGCATCCTTGCCAACAGTTACCTTTTTATGTAGCCATTGTGACAGGTGTGAGTGCTAGATCATTGTGGTTTGAATTGGAGATTTCCCTGTGATTTACAATGCTAGGCTTTTCCTTTTTTTCATGAACCTGCTGGCTAGTTGACTATTTTCTTTTGAGAAATATCCACTCAGGTCCTTTGTCCATTTTTTGATTAGATTGTTTCTCTGCTGCAGAGCTGAAGTGCTGACATATTTCAGATGTTAACCCCATTCTCAGATATATCATTTGTGGGCCTTACATTTAATCCTTTAATTCGTATTGGGCTGGTTTGTGTGTTAAGGTGAAAGGTCCAGTTTTATCCTGCATGTGAACGTCTGGTTCCCGGCCTCATTTACTAAAGAGACTGTGCCTTTCCTGTTGGGTGTTCCTGGCACCTGTGCTAAAAATCAATTGACCATGAATAAATGGCTTATTTTTGGGTTCTCTATCCTGTTTCATTAGTTCATGCCTCTCTTTTTATGCCAGTATCATGCTGTTTAGATAACATAACTTTGTCATTATTTTCTGAATGAATGAGGTAGTGTAAGGCATCCAGTTATGTTCATTTCTGTTGACTGTTGCTTTGCATGGTTGGAGTCATTCGTGGTTCTGCTGTAGGAATTTTAGAATTGCTTTTCCTATTTTGTGAAACAATGACACTGGAATTTTGATGTGGATTACACTGACTCTGTAGATCATTCTGAGTAGCCTGGATATTTTAACAATATTGATTTTCCAGTCCACAGATATGAGATAGCTAGCTATTTCTGTCATCTTTCAATTGCTTTCATAAGTGTTTCAGAGTTTTCAGTGTACAGGTCTTTCTTCCAAATTAAATTTCCTCTCCCCTTCTTATTCTCCTCAGCCCGCCCCCACCCTCCCTTTCTCTCTCTCTCTTTCTCTCAATTCATCCTGACTAGAACTCTCACGTGTCTCCTTGAAGAGAAGTAGCAAAAGGGAGTTTGTTGTCGTGTTCCTAGTTTTCAAGACGGGCATCCAACTTGCTCCCACAGACGTGAGGCTAGAGCTGACTGGGTCCTTTGCGGTCTTTACTGTATTGAGGTATTTCCATCTAGAGTTATTTGCTGAGAGGTGTTATGTTTTGTTTTAAATCATGAAACAATGTTGAATTTTGTCAACTGCTTTTCCCTCACCTATTCAGGTGATCACTCAGCTTTCATCCTTCCTCTGGTAATATGTATATCATATTTATCAGTGGATATATTAAAACATCTTTGCAGCCCAAGGACAAATCCCACTTGATCATAGTGAATGATCTTTTTAACATGGCTTTGAATTTTATTTGCTAGTATTTTGCGGTGCTGAGGATTGAAGTCAAGACCATTGAATTAGTACATCCCTACCCCTTTTTAAATTTTGAGACAGGGTCTTGCTAAATTGCTAACTTGCCCCGACCACCTTGTGATCCTCCTGCCTCAGTCTCCAGGGATGCTGGGATTACAGGTGTGCAGTACTATACTCAGCTTTCTCAGGATTTTTCTGTGCATGTTCACCAGGAAAATAGTCTATAATTTTCTTTGCCTGTAGGACACTTGTCTAACTTTGGTATCAAGATGATAGCTGCCTTGCAAATTGAATATGAAACTATTTCTTTCTTTTCAAACTTTTTGGAAGAGCTTGAGCTGTTGATTTTAGCTCTAAATTTTAACTCATCATGAAGCCACTTGCTCTTGGCTTTTCTCTGATGCGATGGTATTATCTTTTAATTTTGTCAGTACTGAGGATTGAACATAGGGCCTTGTACATGTGATTGATTATCTTTTTTAAAGTTAAGGCTGGACCAAGGATTTAGCTCGGTGGTTCCAGCATCTGCCTTGCAAGTCCAATGACTCAAGTTTGATCCCCAGTAACCACATATCACAATGCCAGGCATGGTAACTTACACCCCCAAAAATCAGTGCCACACACCACAGTGCTGAGCCTGATGCCTCATGCCTGTAACCCCAACACTCAGGAGGCAAAAGCAGAAGGACTGCTGTGAGTTCAAGGCTTGCCTGGGCTACATAATGAGCTCAGAGCCAGCCTGAACTACAAAGTGAGAACCTGTTTAAAAACAAAACAAAACAAAAAAGCCTATTCGAGAACAAGGGGGTGAACATCATTTTAAGTGACCATTTGCCTTTTTTTTCTTTAAATATGCTTTTCCCTCATATGATTTTCCTATTAATGTTTTAGTGTTATTTTTATGAATGGGAATAGGTGGATATATTTAAGTAGAAGATTTTTAAAAATTATTCTATGAAAACCTAATTGAAGAATGTTTTAGAGCTATTTCTCTTCCTCATCTTGTTTATGCTCTCCTCACTTATATCAAAGTTAAACTAAAAATGGGCGGATCGCCTAGAAGATAATGCTGTCACCAATCTAAACAGGGCTGTCAGCTCTAAGTATGTCTTCACCGTGGCCACTTCCCCTGAGAGTGACGCACTTTAGCACCACCAATAAACCCTGGGAAGGAACTGTACAGGAACACATTCCTTTCCTCCTTGATCGCAGAATTTAATGAAATCTTAGTCAAGTTTTAATGGGATTTGAACACCATCAAATGGGCTGCTCTTTGCCTGTGGTGTTACTGACAGTGAGAGGGAAGGAAAGAGAGATGGGGGAGATGGAGTCTACTTGTCTACTGCTGTGGTTTTTCCATGCAGAAAGTGAACATTTACCAAACTATTAATTCCATCAAATTGCTTCATTTCCAGTTAGTTAAGAAATCATAATATAGTTCTCTTAGAGACACAAACCATATTTTATTGTGAAAATATACTAAAACTTGCAAATCCCATGAGATAAGCCCAACTGTGCCCAGGGAAGATTGTGTTTTATGGTCACTCTGCATGTTTATGACTGTAAAGAGTCAGCCAGGGCTGCTGCGGTTTCTCTGTCTCATCATGGTGACCTGGGTTTGTCCTCATCTCTATCACAACATTTCTTTCCTGCTGAGAACATCCATGAAAAGCTAGGAAGAAAAAGCCAGGAAATAAAGTCCTTCACGTGCTATCTGGCATGTCATAGGTATTCAACATGGGTTGTTGGATACATGTTGGAACTAACTTCTGTTTTCTTGCTGAGTTTCCTGCTAAATCCATCCTTAGATCCTGTGTCATGTTAGAATGGTCACTTAGTTGGTGAAACATCCATCATTTATATCCCACTCAAGCTGCCCCTGTCCTGCACACCCTTACTGTGCTCTTTCCTAGGCCTGCCTTGGGAAGGCAGGTGAGTGGTGCAGATGAAGCGCAATGGTACGTGCTCCATAGAGAAGCTGGGGAGCCAATACTGTCACTGCATCGCCTTCCCCTCAATGCCAAGTCTAGGCTAATGTCTTACTGTCTAATCACACACAGACTTAGGTGCACAGCTCTCAAATCCTGGCACTGTCATCATGGGGTTTGGAAAGGACTGGAAAGCTAACTGGAACCAGGGATTTTGTGTCTTCTGTCTATTTTCAAGTTTTGTTCCTATGCCAGGTAGTAAGATGGCTCAGATAGGCATCTTCCCCACTGTGCCACTTTGGGACATCATCAGAATGACAGAATAGGATCTTACACAGCCCAAACTCACCAGCACAGAGGGAGTCAGAGAGGAGGCAGCAGTGGATGGAGATTCTCTACACTGCTAGACAAAGGGGAGGTTGAGGACAGGCAAACCACAGAGTCAAGATCCTCCCACCACAGAGGGAAGCCCTGCATTGTGCAGAACCCTAGAAGGGAGTACTGAAGATGGAAACTTTACCCAGAACTTTTGGCTTGTCCTTTCTCCTCTGATAGTCCACAGAGATAAATGGCTACATCTCACTTATCTAAAAAGACACAAGAGAGAGAAAGTAGTTTTGAGCTCAAGGACACGAACACTGTAACCAGCATCCTCCCTGTTACACAGCATCCAAGCATCGTCCCCTCCCTTGCTCTGACTACTGTCCAACCCCTCTCCTCCCCTACTTTTCCCCAAGTGAGACTGGATGATTCTCTCCAGGATAAACTAACCCACGCAAAAAACAATGGACAGGTCCACAGACCTTGATGTTCAGGGGCATCTCAATGAAAGAGATGGCTCCTACTTAGTGGCTTTCAGCCCAGCTGGACCACAGGTCAACAAATCTTGCCCAGGCCTGACTCTGAAGAGCAAATGATTATAAATCACCAACCATTTGAGGAACCTCAAAGGCACACACATAATATAAGAAGGAAAACAAGTAATCTGAAAACAAACCTTCAGAGAAAACAAACAGAAACAAGGCAAGAGGCAGAAGATAGGCTCAACAATATTCTGAGAGAAAAAAAAGAATATATTGCATTCATGAAGAAAAACACAGGTTAAAAGTTCTTAAAAATTAAAAATATGATCATTAAAAGTAAAATTATCAAAGATTTGAAGATAAAGTTGAGAAACTATCCCCAAAAGAAATAAAAGACTTAGAGTAAAAAGAGAGGATAAAAAATTTAGAGGACTATCATAGCATTTGAAAACAGCAATTCTAGAGAGAGAAAGGAGGGAGAGTAATGAATTATAAACCCTTGAAAAAACAAAAATCTAGAGGGAGTTATAAGAAGGGCAAGGGAATGGGAAAAATAAGAATCACAATATATCATGTATAAATATAAATTCTCAGTGTTGAATGTGATCATGATGTGTATCAATAAGCTCAATAAAGGAAAATAACTAATTATAAAAAAGAAAAAATCCAGAACTCTATATCAAGGATAGCTAGCAACATAAGTGGATGAATGGGCAAAGAGAGGGTGGGAAACTGGATGTACAGACAGATGAGTGGAGGAAAAGAGAAAGGAGATGTGTTAGTCAGCTTTCTGTTACATAACAAAATACTTAAAATAATCAACTTTTAGAGGAAAGGCTTACTTTGTTTTATTGTTGTTTTTGAGACAGGGTCTCTCTATGTGGTCCAGGCTAGCCTTGAATGCATGGCCATCCTCCTGCCTCAGCCTCCCAAGTACTAGGATTACAGAAGTGCACCCCCATGTCTGGCTATGAAAGGTTTCTTTGGCTCACAGTCTGGGAGCCCAGTCCAGGGCTGATTGGACCACTGCCTCCAGGCCTCTGGTGGGGGATCACATAGCGTGAAAGAGTTCCTAGTGCAGCCAACCTGCTCCCTTGAGAGATAGAAAGTTGAAGAGGCTAGGGTAGCACAGTCTCCCACCTCTACCCGCACAATCTAAAAACCCGGCACTTCGCACTAAGCCCCACCCCTTGAGGCTCCACCCCCTTCTGGGAGTACCAAACTGGGACCAGGCTTTTGGGCACCCAGGCTCCTGCTTTTGGCGCAACACTAAGGACTGTGGTAAACATAGGTGAGTACAGGGAGGAAGTCAAACATGACCATCATGGCAAAGTTGGTTCAACAAGACTCACTGATGGAGGTAATGTAGAGGAAAATTCCATGGTTAGAAGATTTTATCGCTTATGGTCTTAGAGGGTCTTCCCATAGATCACTTCTTCCAAGAGCGAAGAGTAACCATACTCTGAGAAATTAAATTAACTGGGATCTTGACAGGAGACTAAACTGACCTCACTAAAGAGGAGAGATGGACACCAGTGTCTCTACAAAGGCTGCGACAGGCATATGTGAATTTGAACCAGAAAATGTATCACTGGAATCTAACCACAAGGAAACACCAAGAAATCCAAACAAGGAGCATTCTATTTAAACTAAATGGGGAGAACGTTTTTTTTCTTTAAAAAAAAATTTCACAGAAGACAAAGTTAGGCTGTGGAAATAGTACAGAATAATGGAGATAAAGGGATATGAAAGTAAATGCAGTATCAATCCTAAATCAGATCCCATGCTGAAGGGAAAACATACAAAGAACATTTCAAATCAGCTGAAAAAATCAGAATATGGATGGTGAATAAAAGTATTATATTAATGCTACGTTTATTAAGGGTGATAAAAAAGATTGATAATGAGAAAATGTTATCTGACGAGATATGTTTGAAGTATTTAGAAAGGGCTATATACATAGATACATAGAGCCTAGTTTCATATGGTTCAGAAAAAAGCACTTTAATTTATATCCACATTCTCTCTTCTATGTCTCCTGCCTTTGTGTAAAAGCAAATACTTATGAAAATGGAGCAAACATGAAAAGTAGGAGAATCTGGGGAGACATATGAATGTCCCAGGTAATATTCTTCTTGCAGCCTTTCTGTAATTTTTAAGTTATTTACAAAAGGTTCTTTACCAATTGCTTCATTCTCACATTGTCTTAGCAAGCTGCTAGAAGTTGCGTGCCAGCCAAAGGGTGGAATGAAGTTTTCCTCAAGAGCCAGAACCTGGCACTAAAGGAAGCCACACTGGTGAAGTACAGGCACATAGTGCCAGTGAGATGGGTACAGAGCAGGCAGCCAGCAGGAGCCTGCATCCTTCCTGGAATAAGAGGTGGAGGGGCTTCCCAAGCAATGTCTTTGCCCACCCCATAACACCTAAACATTACCTGATATGTCTGTAGAAAGTTTACAAGTTTTGGAGGGAGATTTGGGAAGATTTGATGACAGTAAAAACAAGTTTAAAAAGGAGGTAATTTAACCCTTCAGGAAAATAAACTTGTACAAAAGAAGGGGAGATACCTATTCATAATGTACCACTAGGCTTACTGTGAATGTTATGTGGTCATAACAATATACACAAAGATCATGTGTTATCAAAAGTGACACTGACAGAAGGAAAGAAAATAAAGAAGGTGATAGGAGGCAGCAAGAGCACTAAATTCACTCCTCAATCTTGAGTTGGCCAATGCCTAATTGACTACAGCAGTACAAAGAGCACAGACAGAGTACTGCACACGCAGGGGAGCACAGGGAGGAAACAGGGCACCACGCTGCACATGTGACCCAGAGGCAGACTGTGGGGATGCTGGTTGGGGAAGGGAGCTGCAGCATTCCTCAGGTAGTTTTGCCACTTGTTTGTTTGTTTGTCCTACTGTTTGACTTACATGCATTGCTATTTGGAAAAAAAAAAAAAAGCAAACAGAACCAGACAAAATAGCTGTAATCACAGCTATTTTGGAGGCTGAGGAGGGAGGACTGTGATATTTAGGTCAGCTCAGGCTATTAGTAAGACTATCTCTAAATAAATAACACTCCAAAATTCTGCTGACTCTAATTATTAGTAATATTTATTTTATATTTCCTTTTTTTTCTGTTGTAGTGCCTGTGACCTACATCCTAGCCCTGTATCTACCCCCCATACTTTTTTTTTTTTTGGTGTTATGGGGGATCGAAATCAGGACATTGTGTTTGCCAGGCAAGTGTGGCATCACTGAGCTACATCCCCAGCCTTCTACCCTCACACTTTGATGTCACCAAGATACAAGGTTTTTTCCAGCGTCCTCTGTAAAACTCACAGAGTATTTTGTTTATTAAGTCTGTGTTGTTTAGCTCTATCTTTTTCCAGCTCACTGACCACTTTATCAATCTGTTTTTAAAATCTCCTTTTATCATTTGGAATTCAGCTGTGTCACTTTTGATTTCCTCCCTTTCAATGGGCCATAGCTTAGCTTTGAGGGTTTTGGAGGCATTTTGTTTCCTTGATGTCTCACATTATGTTTGTTTTGTTTTTTGTTCTCTTTTGTGCTAAAGTTTCCAAGGTGCTTATTGTGGGAGACATTTTGCTAGCATAGAGACCCTTTTAGTCTGCTTTTCAGTGATGCACTCTGGGTGTGGGTAGCTACAGGCCTTTGCCTCTGTCCCAAGATCCA
Source organism: Thryonomys swinderianus (assembly GCA_004025085.1). NCBI lineage: Eukaryota > Metazoa > Chordata > Mammalia > Rodentia > Thryonomyidae > Thryonomys > Thryonomys swinderianus. The sequence goes on along the minus strand of PVIC010004782.1, from coordinate 52,364 downwards.
TCCCCCTCCATTAATTTAGGAGTGGAGGCTACCATGTAACTAGTCAGCTCTCTAGAAATGGGCCTCTGTATTGCTAATGACACAGAGGCATTTCAAATATCAGCATATAGAGAAAATCAATTAACAGCAACATCTTGGCATGCCATCTTGGCTTTAGCAACAAAATCAACAACAGTAATGCCATCAAAGGCAAACTGGATACCAACTATGGTTATTCTATGTGCCACTTTTAACCATAGAAAAGAGATCAATAATTATAGTACAAACACTAAGACAAATCAAATATTAAATATAGTAAATATCTACTAAATGTGACAAGTATATCTCTATTAACAGTAGAAAAAACATTCAATAGTAACATAAAGTATCTAAAGATTAATAAAGCTAATATATATATTAGTAAAGATAGGATGGAGAAGAAGAAAATTTGAAAAGTAAAATTTGAAAAATTAAGCAATGGAAAATGAAAAGGAGGAGAGAAAAGTAAGATAAAGTATTCCATTAAGGAGTAAAAGGAAATTAATAGAACTACATAAAAGTAACAGAAGAACAAACAAGAAAAAAAAACCCGAGCAAAATAAAAGGGAAAATTAGAAGAGAAAGTGAAAAAAAACCTATAGCCCCAAAAACCCAAAGAAGGAAAAAATGAGTCAAAAAATTCCTCTGTCTTTGAATGAGTAGTTTCTTTCTAGAATCTGCAGTCTTAGAATCCAGCAAGTCTTTCTCCATCTTGCTTTATGACCTGTGATTTTGTGAGGTGCTCTCCCTGCTCTTGAGGACCCTCTGTCCATAATACCTGAGGCTGTGGCAACCACTCAACCCAAGGTATGTCCTTGACCAGATATATAGAAGGAGAAAACAGTTATACCACTGATCTCTGTTGTAGGTAGGCAGCAGACAAGAGGTTCAAGCAGACCACTGGACTTTATGCCAGGACCTTTAGACCCACCTTCCTCAGCCACACACATAAGGCCTGGCTTCTTACAACAGAGAGCAGGACCCCATGTCCTGCTTGATCTGAGGTTAAATTTCTCAGGAAGTCCTATGTCTAGCCCAAACATTCTCCATGTTTGTCTCTTAGGGCTGGCTTTTTACCCAGTCACTGTGGAAGGGCAGCACTGGAAATGCTGAAGTGGAGTTGTTTGGTAGTTGCTCTGTGGCTCAGTCTTAAACAATTAGCTCCTTTCCAAAATGGCTCCTGATTCACCCTCTCCAATAAGGCAGGTACTGCACTGGGTTTCTTCTCTGGCCCTAGGCTGCCATGTGGAAGGAATCACTTTTGGAGTGAAACCCTACACTGTTTTTGCAGTTTACGATAGCCGTGGGCTTTTCTTGGGGCTAGTGCTGCTGGCCTGGTCTCTTTCTCCCTAGAGCTGCCAACCCTCTAGGCTTACCTTACCTCTCTACACGAACAGGTGGGTCGGTCTTCGGTCGGTCAGTCAGTGCCTCTCCACTTTTCATCACTCTAAAAACAAAGCTTTGTCTAACAAAGCAAATTTCAATTGCTTTAGTTAAGTCTGGCGCTGTATCAATGTTCAATGTTTCTACAATTATATTAGGATCCTGAAAGTACCTGTGCAAATCAATAAAACCAAAAAATGCATCTAAGCAGCTTCCCAAATACAATAATGACAAATCATTTATTTGATTCTGTAACTTTAAGGAAAGTTGACATCTGTAACTTGTAGTTTCAGCTTGACCAGTAGAGCCACATTTTAGACAATTAAACCAGCTGGAGCCAAGTATTATCTGAGAGAAGCACTTTTGTCAGGATGAGCATATAAAACTTGAAATGTAGGGAGCACATAGTAGGGAAAGAAGAAATTTTCTTTTTCTATTCATGTGTTTCCACCAAAACCTGCGGCAAAGGCTTGGGGGCAAAGGAATAATACTTTCCATATTTATCCTAAGTACTCTAATAATACTCAACTTTCATTACATCCCAGAAATGCTGTTTGCTGCTGTGATGCAGGTAAAGCAGATTGTCATTTAGAAAGTGTGATTACTATGTTCTATTCAGGATAAAACTTAGTTTCTTATGTGCTAGGTGCTGTGTTTACATGTGATTCACATAACTCCTGTGTTGGAAACTTAATTCCCAGTGATCAGGTCACAAAGACTCTGCTTCATGAACAAAAGAATGCTATTATCATGGGTATGGGTTAGTGATCACCAAGGTGGGCTTGGTGGGAAAGCAGTTTGGTTCTGTCACTCTGTCCTTCTAATCTGTCCTTCCTTCCCAGGCTTCAAGAACTGTAAGAAATAAATCTCTATAATACCACCCTTAGGTAGTCTGTTATAGTAGCACCACACAGCCTATACATTAGTTTGGTTTTAAAAATTGTATGTGCCTCTGTGTGTGTGTGTGTGTGTGTGTGTGTGTGTGTGTGTGTGTGTTTGGGTTTTGAGAGGGTAAGAAAAACGAAGGATCTGGGGTTTGGATAATTCATGCACTAGTGAAGCAAAAGGAATCATCTCTGTCCATGACAGGCTTGCAATATGCTCATACTGAAGAATCTCACTATGACCATGGTGGGGTGGGATGGGGGGCACTCAAAATAAAAAGGGACAGTACAAAAAAAGGTGTTCTTATCGAAAAGAAGGTTGTTAATTATGGCCTCGGATCCATGACCAGATGTAAGGGGGAAAACAGAAAGGTGTCTGTTTGATGATCAGCCTCATAAAGTGGCTCAGCTGGAGAATTAATTTCACTGACTACACAGTTGCCCCTGTGCAGGCACAGAGTTCGTACCTGTCAAATGGCTTCAGACTGACATTCCCGTGGGGACTTGGGGACGCCAAGGAAGGCATGTGAGTTGTGCACACTCTCTCCCTCTAGCTGGTGAAAATTTTAAAGCTAAGCAGAAATATGCTGAAATTTTTTTGGCCAAAACAAAACAAAACAAAAAAAGTGTCAGAATACCAGTGATTTCTTAATCTAGTTTTGCAAGTCTAAAAAAGGACTGAGTATTGTAAAAAGGGCTATTTAGATTTAGATTTCTTCATAGTTCCATTAAGGCAAAGATCAAAACATAGTATTAAAAAAGAAAAAAGAATGGGCTGGGATTCAGCTCAGTGGTTCCAGCATCTGCTTTGCAAGCTCAAGGTCCTGAGTTTGATCCCCAGTAACCACATGACACAATGCCGGGTGTGGTGACTCAGGCCACCAGCAATCAGTACCACATACCACGATGCTGGGCATGGTGGCTCATGCCTATAATCCCAGCACTTGGGAGGCAGAGGCAGGAGGATTGCTGTGAGTTCGAGGCCAGCCTGGGCTACATAGTGAGACCTTGTCTCAAAAAAAAAGGACAGATAAGGAGTAAAAATGTTCTAAAAACTTGGGGGCCCTTTCATTGCTTTTTAGTTTATGGCATTTCAAACTGTAATTCTTGCAAATGGAAAGTCAAAATGCAGCACTCCATAAAGCTAGGGAAATTTTTACTCTCCCATGTCTATCTGAAAAGAAGTGAAGTGTGTGATTGCTTGAAGGCTGGTGATGTTGATTTACTGGTTGGAAAGGCCTGGTGATACTATAGCCAAATATATCAGCAAAGCAGAAATGTTTAAGTCCATCATCCGGCATTTCCCAACCTCTAAGCAGATATTCAATGCAGTGTAGACAAAACAACCAAATGGTGTAACCAAAGCACACTTCCACTTCGTGGGACTTTGCAGGCTGTGTCTGTATACCGGGGGGCATCTGGCTGGATGTTTTGTGAACTATTTTAAGGTTGTGCAATATGTAAGGCTTTGTTCTAACCCCCAGCACGAGTGTATTAATTACGCATTGCAACATATATTAATAAAAACTAAAATGAATAAATTTGAAGCTAGCAGGGCTTTTCCTGGTTTCAGCTTTGATTAGACTCTCCCTTTGCTTCAACATGTACATATGTTTGAAAGTTTAGTTTAAAAACATCAAGAAAAACAATAACTCTTTGTACCCCAGAGCTTCCAAACCAGATTAGGAAAGTGTTGGTTTTGTTTTAATGGTCAGGTAAGTGTCTGGTAGACAAGTGGGGGCTATGTTTTTAAAATAATAAAAAGCAGCCAACCAGCATGATCTAGTGGACATGTAAAAACAAATCTGGGGATAAGACAAGAGTGAATATCCAGGACCAGAGCAAGTGTCCACCACAAACATAGCATCCTCTGGAGAGACTTGAACTCCCTTATTATACCAAAACTGAAACTTAGGAGAGAGGACAGAATTTAATCAAATGAGTGAAGGAAGGAAGGAAGGAAGAAAGAAAGAAAGAAAGAAAGAAAGAAAGAAAGAAAGAAGGAAGAAGGGGAAAAGGAGGTTGAAAGTCAGGAAAGAAGAAAAAAAGAGAGAAAAAAGAAAAATAGAAAGAAATAGAAGAAAAAGTTTCCAGTAACTTTTTGGGAGAGGGGAGTACCAGGGGTCAAACACAGGACATTGCACTTGCAAGGCAGGTGCTGGAGTCACTGAGCTAATCCCTGGCCCAACTCTTAATATCATTATTCTAAGTATTGACACACAAAAAATCTGGCTTGCATAGTTCTAGCACATCAGTAAATCAAGGCCAAACCCAAACCATCCTGTTTGGTCAAGAAGTAACTGAGATTGAAACAAACAAAAGCACTACCTGATTTTCTGAGTTGCTAAGGTCTTCAGGGAAAAAGAGACTTCTTCTTTGCATGTGACTACTGTGTTTTCACGCATGACCCTGTGAGAATTGGACACATCTTCCTGTGACCCTACAGGATTCTCTTTTAGGAACAGATGGATGCTTTGGTGCCCACCAGCATGGCACCATAACCAGAAAGAATCAAAAAAGAACATGTCGGGGGAATTCAGCTCCATTTGTGAGTTTTACTTGTAGAAGAACTAAGTTATAGGGGTGTTCAGTCACCCACCAGTTCCATAGCCTTGACAGGCAAGCCAGGCCTGCCTTCACCAGAGCTGTGAGCCCCCTGGAGGAGGGACTGAGCACCAAAGCGGCTCCTCTTGGGCTGTCCTTAACCTCTTAGGCAGACCTTTCCCGCTGATACGCTTTTCTCTCGCCTCTCATTTTTATTGTTTCCCTCTTAAATAAATGCTATGATTGCTAACCTTAAAATTTGTGAATCTTGGGTGAGACAGTATTTATACACAACTTACAGATGCATTTGAGGAAGAATGAAGGCAGAGTAGTGTGATGGAAAAAACATTTCATTTAGATTTAGGAACCTCGCTCTTTAATCCTGTGTGTCTTTCATTTTCTATAATTTTGGGCAAATCTCTTTTGCTTCTCTGGTATCACTTTCTTCAGCTCCAAAATAAGAGAATTAGTCTGGTTAATCTTTAAAGTCTCTTCTACTTTCACAGTTGTAGGATTCTTTTGCTTTTTAATAAATTTAATATAGAACCAAACATGAAACCACATATGCCAACTCACCCCATGCTTTTCAATCTTCATGTCTTACCCACTAGAACTAACTCATATTCTTCATGCTGTGTTTCAGCCTTAGCTTCCTCTCCCCCTTCAAAACAGGAATTGTTTTGAACTACATTGTCTCACATAGTTCTCTTTACTCATTGCTTAGTCCAGCATCATTAAGACTTATTGATTTAACAAGCACTTTTCAATGTGATGATGACCACAGTTAAAAAATATAGCAAAAGCAAAGACATTTCAGTGCCTGCCATTGAAGAATCTTTGCAGAAAACTCATTTTCTGTTTTACTTTTCTTTCAAATACCAATATTAAAATACTGGCTTGGGCAGGAGAAAATTAATTAAATCTCTTGAGGATCAGTCTCTAACCAAAGGGTTAGTTAAGTTTAGGGAAATCCTAGGGGAGACATTTTTCTTTCCTGGTTCCTAATACTCAGCTTTTACTTAATCCACTCAAAAAATACTGAAATTCAAGTGGATGAAGAAATGGTGAAAGAGAGGCTAAGATTTTAGGCCTTGGGGAAACTGAAAATGCTGGAGATGAAAGGAGATAACTTGTTCATAAATAAAACCTTACTTGGATTTATCTGCAATTTGCCATGACAAGTTCACCAGAAAAGGAAGTCCACAGTATTCAGAAAAAGAGTGGTGTGTCTTCTGTCTAAAATGAGTAGCCAAAGGTAACTGCCCAATAGCATATATGAGTCACCACTCCAAAAGATAAGGAGAAGACAAAAATAAAGTGACAGAGTACAGAAAAGGCAGCATTATTGGCCATGCTACTGGATTACCCAAAGTTTGACTAAACCCCCTGTATTACAGAGTTGGATTGGCCCTTTTAAGGAATTCTAGTTATCTGGTGCCATCATAGTACGACGATGTAGCTCTATGAGCTTGTTGGCCTTTCCATTTGTTTCCTGCCTGACTGTAGCCTGTGTGAAGGAGCTGATTTGACTATACTGATCTTTCTCAAGAAACAAATTCCTATGTTGAACTTTCTCTTGCTATACAGTGGGGCACACTGACACTGCACACACTGTGGGGGCTTTGGGTAGCTGCAGGGAGATTTTTGCTTTATTTGGCACTGCACTTCAAGAAGGAGTAAGGAAAGAGGAGGGTGGAGAGATCCCTCAGGCCAAGTGCAATTAAAAACAATTAGCATATGAACATGATCCCATCTTCCCTGAGAACAGAAAGTGCATTCATTGGGGTGAGAACCACACTGTGCTGTTCAGGTGTCTGTGGAGAACAATGGATGAGCCCAGGAAGCTGCCCATGTTGGTGGCTCTGGCAGTGAACTGACCCAACGATTGAACTCTGATCCTTTAGGATGACACACGTGTCATTCACTGAAATGCTTTATGGGGAAGGATTTATTTTCAAGAGATCACCTCTATAATTCACTTCATTCTGATCATGCTGACCAAATCAGCCTTAAGTAAAATAAAAGCTCATAATTCCATGTTCCTCAGACTCTGGGATGTCCTATGCTAGCGTCTCCAATAAAGTGCAGAAGAAAGTGTGTGTGTGTGTGTGTGTGTTTGTGTGTGTGTGTGAGAGAGAGAGAGAGAGAGAGAGAGAGAGAGCTGTACTAGGGATGGAACCAGGGCCTCATGCAAGCTAAACAGGTGCTCCACCACTAGGGTCGGACCCCAGACCCAACATAGAAGAAATTCTAGCAGAGGAAGCTAACATAAGCATTTCATCAGATACAAAAGCAACAGATTTGACAAAACCTCCCATGAGGAAGAAACTGTAACTTTACTTACCAGAAATGTAAGAAATACATTTCAACTCATTCTTTTGAAATCTCCCAAAGAGAATTTTTCAGAGTCAGCCCACCTAAAGAGATGGAGGTTTTGAGCCAGGCAAGTCATTAAACAGAGACTATAAAACACTCCAAAGTAGGGACTTTGTCATTTGAACTTTCTGACCCAGGGCCAAGCTCTAAGATATTTCAAGTGTTGTTTCCTCTCAGGTGACACTATCACAGACAGGGCTCTTAGCTCTGTTCTCAGGTTGGGTGGTTGGGAGGCCAGGTCACCTGTACACACCAGGCCCGTGGAGCGGGAAAAAAGGCAGAGGCAGAGCTAGCTGTTAGCAGGACAGCACCTCAAAGCCCTCCCTCACCTCATGGCTGCCCTGCCGTGGCTTTCCACAGGCCTGCTCCAATCACTAGACTCTCCCCATTCTTCAGAGTGCCATTTGCGTCACTGCCTCCAACAGTACAGCTTTTTCCGAGAGATGAACATATATCAGTAAACTGTTTTTTTCCCATCTTGCACAGAATTTCTACAGTCTGATTCTATTTTCTAATATGATAGTTCCCTAAAGCCAAATCTGAGTAATGTGTAGGCGTGACAGTGACACAAGTAGGGGGAGAGAGTGACACAGAAATGGAAAGAAGGAAGCAGAGGGTGTGGAGGAACCAGTGGGCGACCTCGTGCAAAGGATGGCACGGACCCCCGAGACTGAGAATCTCTAGACTGAGCACAGAGGGGCCTGTCAGTACCGGGCAGCCACATGATGGCCAGTGGACTCCCAAGAGAAACTTCAGCTTCACATTTTTGTTCAGTTCTGGTCGGTGGCCACCTGGAAAGTATAAAGGATGCCAGAACTTTGGATCTAGTAACAGGTCAGGGCATGTGCAACTGAAAAGGGTTGTAGTCTAGTGCTCTGTGTGCACGGTGGGGGATGGGTCAGTCAGGAATTAGACTGTGAGCAGAGACTTCTACTATGCACAGCAGAGTGATTCTGAGGAGCTGGTGGGTAGGAAAGGTAAGCAGAGCCATGAGTCCCGGGGCTCTGATATGGAGGGGCAGTGGTGGGCAGGACACTCTCTATGTCTAACTCTGTCTCTGTCTCTGTCTCTCTCTCTTTCCCTTTCTCTCTCCCCCTCCTTTCCTCCCTCTGGCATTGGGCCCACTTTGTTGTTTTCTCTTTCATCATTTTGTGTCTGTCTCTTGTACCTAATTCCTCTTGTGTTTTTATTTTCTTAATGGTATCAACACAGATAAACATTGTGATAATTGGGCCGCGGGTTAGCTCAGTGGTTCCGGCCCCTGCCTCGCAAACGCAAGGTCCTGAGTTTGATCCCCGGTAACCACATACAATGCTGGGCGTGGTGACTCACGCCCACCAGCAATCAATACCACATACCACAGTGCTGGGCGTGGTGGCTTACTCCTGTCATCCCAGCACTCAGGAGGCAGAGACAGGAGGATTGCTGAGTTCGAGACTTGCCTGGGCTACATAGTGAGCTCAGAGCCAGCCTGAACTACAAAGCGAGACCCTGTCTCAAAAAAAAAAAAAAAAATTGTGATGATTAAAAAAAGGGAAACAGGACCGGAGATTTAGCTCAGTGGTTCTGGCGCCTGCCTCGCAAGCACAAGGTCCTGAATTCGATCCCCAGTAACCACATACAATGCCGGGCGTGGTGGCTCACACCTGTAATCCCAGCGCTCGGGAGGCAGAGACAGGCGGATTGCTGAGTTCGAGGCTTGCCTGGACTACATAGTGAGCTCAGGGCCAGCCTGAACTACAAAGAGAGACCCTGTCTCAAAAAAAAAAAAAGGGAAACAAACTCACATAATTAGGGGGCAGAGGGGTTTAGGGTGGATAAGGGAATGGGAAAAAAAAATGAGAAGTTTTGTCATATACTGATCCAAATTCTCAATGTTGAGTGTGATCATGATGTGTATATAAAATGTACCTATATCACAATAAAAAAATTTAAAACACAAAACAAAACGAAAAAAACAGTTGGCCAAAAAATGTATTCTCTTAACATTTCTTGTAGTGTTGAGTCTCTCTAGACTGCTAGGTAGCTGAATCGAACATTCTTCTCATCTTATAAAACTGAAACTCAGCTCCTGCTCAGCACTAACTAACTCCCCATTTCTCCTTTTCCTAGGTGCTGGCAGGTACCATCCTACTTTCCGGAACTCTGAATTTGGTGAGTGTAGAAACCCCATCTAAGTGCGCTCATGGGATGTTTACCCTTTTGTGACTGATTTCTCCAGGCTCACTAATGGGGTAGCATGCTGATAATCTCATCCCTTTTTAAGGCTGTGTTGAACAAAAAGGGTCTGAGCTTGGGATGGCTAAAGACTTCTAGGGATGGATGGTGGTGCAAACTGTATGGTAGTGTGAGTGTGCTCACTGCTGTGGAACTGTACACGTAAAAATAGTTAACATGGTCAGTTGTATGCCCTGAGTATTTTGCCACATTTTTTAAAACAGGTTCATGAAGTCCTTGGGGGCAGGTGAGCACAATTTTAAATGAATTTGACAGGTGAATGGAACAGGGTTTAAGAGAGATAAATACAGTCCCTGGCCTATGGCTGGGTAACCACTGTGGCATAAGGCTCCTTCAGCCCCATGCCAGTGGGGAACTAGAAAAGCTCTCGGCAACACTGTTGGCATGGAGATGGGCTTGGTGGTGCACAACTGTAATCCCAGCCCTGATGAGGCTGAGGCAGGAAGATGGCTGTGAGTTCAAGGACAGCCTGAGTTGAGTTCAAGGCCAGGCTGAACTAACTACACATTCAGACTATCTCCAAAAACAAAACAATACCTTCTCAACCCAAACTGTTGGCACAAGCTGAACTGAGCATTCCTGATAGTAAAAAATGACATCTGATTCAGTATGAAGCCTTGGTACTTTAGAAAATGCCCATATTTACAGTTAGAGACTATGGGGGCTACCAAACTAAAATGAGGTCCCAGGGAAAGTCGCAGTGCGGTATTTCCGGTGTCCTCACAATAACAAGATTTGGACCCCGACCCATGCTAAAAGATGCATGAGGACTCAGAAGTCAACATTCCCAAGCCAAGGAGACCAAGTCCTGCCTATTCTGTGGTTCCAGCCCAGCCACAATAAACTATTGTTGTGTCACCACCTGGTCCTTGCTGCTTTGGTATAGCAGCCCTTGCAAAGGAGAACGGCCACAGTGTACAGCTCGGTTTTATGTATTTAACGAACATGTCCCCTAGAGCTCACCAAGGGACAAGCACACTTCTAAGTACCATACATTAAAAACAGAATTGGGTCCTCTAACAGTCCACAAGGCAGGGACTACTGTTGTCCTCACTTTACAGATGGGGTCATCAAGCCCAGAGACCCAAGGACCTGCCCTCCTCTCTAAGTAGGAACTGGAGCAGGCCTGGGCAGTCTGGCACCAATCTACCCAGCCCCGCTCTCTGTGTCTCTGTTGCATGGCCTGCTGGGACTTCAAGATGCAGGCTCAGACCTGTCTCCCAGAGTGGTGTATGTGCTTCTCAAACCAAATACCACACTGTCCCTTACTGCCAGGAAGATAGAAATCACAGTCATCGTGTTTTTCTAGATGTGTAAGCCTCACATCAAGGAATTTTTTTGTTGCAAGAATCCTAGATATTTCTAGGATTCTTGAAAAGTCCCTGCTGGTCCTTCCTGAGAAAGCCCGGCAGTCTCCAGCTTTGGGTGAGGATCTCCATTTGTTACCCAGCAGCATTCCACAGCATGAGGAGTGATGTTGTCTTCTCTGCTCACCGTGCAGATAACCAGAGCCACACAGAGCCCAGGGAGTGGCAGAGAGGACAGGGTTTGGCAGCCATCCAGGCACCAGGCCATGGAGGGCTTTGCTATCTGCCCCCCAGGCTGCGGGCAACAGCCATGGGGTCCCAAGCAGGGTCTCAGAATGCAAAACACATCTTCTATAAAGATGGAGATGGTCACACATTCTAGAACATGAGCAACCAAGGGAGAAAAACAAAATCACCACAGGTAAGAAGGAAACGTTTAACTCCAGCCAGGCCCCCTAAGGGTCTGGAAGCTTAGAGGTGTTTTTCATGAGAAGCATCGGAAGCTGGACCCCAGATCAGTGCAGATTTTCCTTTGTTAGAGTTAAAGCAAAGGAAAGGACTCAGCCTGGCTGGCCCACACTGAACTGACAGCATCCCACACCTGCCCCCAGAGTCTCAGTGCCCAGGCTTGGTTTACACTTGTTCCTTGCTCAGAGCCAGAGATACCTCTCTCCTTCACCCCTCAGCTCACCACCTTGTCACTTTTATGGCAGTGACACGGGAGGCCCAGGGTGATGCCAGCAGAAGTAGGGACTGCAGTGGACCAAGGTCCTCAGGGTAAGGACACACAGAGCAGGGGGAGGAGCCTCTCACTGCACATACACTAAACATTCACTGGACATCCACAAGCAGCCTCTTGACTTCGCTCTAGAGTGGGTGCTGGGCCCCTGGCAGACCTGCTCCCCTGGGCCTGGGACAAAACCGAAGTCCATTCAAGAGGGAGGCAGTGACCTATCACCTCATCTAGCCCCTTCCTCCACATCCACCCCAAAGCCTGTCTTCCTGAAGATGCTCTCCGTGGGTTTCTGGCTTGTTCTGAGAGTAAGCACCGGCCCCTCCTTTCCCACATTATCTCTGGCATTTCGTTTGGCCCCAGTCCCAAGATTTCATGACGGAGTCAAGGGAGGCCGGCTCCTTGGCTGTCTCTCCTGCTGATCCTCGAGCCAGCTCTGCCCCAGGTGTTCTAACGGGGACATGTCCTGCAGGGGGCCGGCTTAAAACATCTGAGAACAAAAGGAGAAAAACATTATGAAACATGATTTCTGCCTGTATGTGCTACATAGGGAGGAAACACCTTTGTCATAGAGCAGGTCTCGACATGCGTGTGTCTCGGTGCCCAAGGAGAGGGTGCCAGATGAGCAGAGGGGTAGCAGTGGCAATGAGGGCAGAGGATAGATGAGGGGCTTGTGCTAGAGGAGGCTGGCGAATATCTAAAGGAGCCTGCCTGATTCCAGAAAGGCAGCAAGGTGCAGAAGCGGCTGCAGTGACATCATTGCGAGCTTGGATCCAACACATGCTGGGGACACGACACCTTTAAGTCCAGTTTGTTCATTTTAGGCAAACTCAAAAAGCAGTGTCAGAGTCATAACCTCAGATGTGGACATTTCACAGGAACCGCAGGAATCGGTTCCGTGGCACATCTCTGCAGTGTGTGAAATCCTGGGCAACACTGCTGGAAATCCTGGGCAACACTGGTGGAATTCCTTTTAGGTGGGGTCAAGTCTGGGTTTGCTTCTCCCCTGGGAGCGGAACCCCAAGAAAGCTCTGGAGAACTTAGTCCCCTGTGTGTGTTGGGGGCCAAGGAAAATGCTGTTCTCGACACCCCCCCCCCCACCACAACCCTGAAGTGTTTTATTGCCCTCGGAGGGAGATGTCCGCATGGCAAAGCTGCCAGATCTCTGCTCCTTCGGTGCCCTGAACTCGAAAAGCAGCATTGCTGTTTTATCATTTCCAGTGAAGTCAGGCCGTACCTGCTATGCAGGATTTCCAGGCAAAATGATTTGCTGTAAGAAACTGTCAATTACTTGTCTGCCTTGGTGACTCCAGCGAGGTTGACAAAGACCAGCGATATGAAAGGAAAATATTTGTGAAGTAGAATCAGAGTTCCTGCTCCCTCGACTTGGCACCACTCTTATCTCTCTAGAGAAATCCTGAGACTCTTATCAAGTTGAAAGCTCACCCGATGCTTTTGCATGATGAATACCTATTTGCTACGTATTTAATTGATGAGCTTATTGTAGACAGAGCCTAAGTATAGGGGAAGTGAACCAACTTGTTCATACTTTTGATCAGAAATTGTTTCACCTACCACAGGCAATGCCACATTTCGCACAGTGCAGTGTGTTATGTGAAAGGACTGCACAAGTCTCGTGACCATTGTTGTGGTACGCTGGGTTTAACTGGAGTTCTCCAAAAGGTCTTATCAGGTTATGCCTTTTTAAAAACCTGAAATTTCGGGCCAGAGGATTAGCTCAGTGGTTCCGGCACCTGCCTCGCAAGCGCAAGGCCCTGAGTTCGATCTCCAGTAACCACATACAATGCTGGGCGTGGAGACTCACGCCCACCAGCCATCAATGCCACATACCACAATGCCGGACGTGGTGGCTCACTCCTGTAATCCCAGCACTCGGGAGGCAGAGACAGGAGGATTGCTGAGTTTGCAGTGGCTTGCCTGGCCTACATAGTGAGCTCAGGGCCAGCCTGAACTACAAAGTGAGACCCTGTCTCAAAAAAAAAAAAAAAAAAAAA
>PVIC010004782.1:24479-38766 GCA_004025085.1 Thryonomys swinderianus | reverse complement strand
ACCTACATATTTTCTCACCCAGGCTAACTCGTGTTGGTGAAACCTTGCTGCTGATTGCATAACTGAATTAGGAACTGGGAATGCCAGAAACCCACTTGAGGTTGGAAACACAATAAGGTTAAAATAAATGTGGTCACCAAGTATTGAGTCAAGAAACCAAGAAACGTTTCTGGGTTCACAGAGTGATGTGGAGAGAGTGTGGAAGGAGGTCAGTGGATGTACAGTGAGCAGAGAGGGTCAAGTCCAGAGACAGGGCTTAGGAATGCCACTTTGCTGTTGCCTAGGGGCAGGTGCACCTCCAGGGAATTCTCTCTGCACTTCATCTATGCAGCCAGGCCCTTGGAGTAGATGATCTCAGCATCCCTTCCATGGCTCTTAAGGTGAGAAACAGGTGATAGTGGTTTAGCATGTATTGTCTACCACCAGTGGCACATTTTTTTCATTTACAAATGATTTAACCTAATTAAAATTTGTATTCCATTAGAATGCTGAACCTCCTTTGGAATTAAGGCCACAGACAGCACTAACCATTGAAATACCAGGGTGGAGATCTTTTTTTTTTTTCTGAGCTTCAGTTTTTTTTTTTAATCTGTATTGGTACATTGTCTATACACATCATATCATGATCATGTTCGATAATTGGGAATTTGTATCAGTATATGACACAATTTGATTTTCTTTTTTTCCCATTCCCCTACCCACCCCATATCTCCTACCCACTAAATACATGTTTTATTTCCCTTTTTTATTACCATCACATTTTTTTCTTTACCCCTTGTTACTCACACCAGGGTGGAAATCTTAAAAAAAAAGAATGAAGGGGCCGGAGATTTAGCTTAGTGGTTCTGCCACCTGCCTCACAAGCGCAGGTCCTGAGTTCGATCCCCGTAACCACATACAGTGCTGGGCATGGTGACTCACACCCACCAGCAATCAATACCACATACCACAGTGCCGGGCGTGGTGACTCTCGCCTGTAATCCCAGCACTCGAGAGGCAGAGACAGGAGGATTGCTGAGTTCAAGGCTTGCCTGGGCTGCATAGTGAGCTCAGGGCCAGTCTGAACTACAAAGCGAGACCCAGTTTCAAAAAAAAAAAAAGAATGAAGGTGTTGCTACTGCTCTAAGTTTTAGCAGCAAAATATCAGAGATAGAGATCTTTTTAAATTTTTTTTTGAGATGGGATCTTGCTGTTGCTCAGACTATGATTAAACCCACAGGCTCAAGAGATCATCCTGCCTCAGCCTCCCAACTAGCTGGGATGATAGGCATGTACCATGATAGCAAAGAGCTAGTGAATTAAAAGAAGGCTAAAGTGGGAAAATATTCATAAATATTCTTTTCTTTTATAACATAAACCATTGAATTTAAAAGAATAAAGAAGGATGATAAAAGCAAATAGTTCTAATACTGAAAAATAAAGTAACATAAAAAATTCCTGGGGCAGGAGATTTAGCTCAGTGGTTCTGGTGCCTGCCTAGCAAGGGCAAGGTCCCTGGTTCGATCCAGAAACTACACACAACAATACCAGGAGTGGTGACTCATAACCACCAGCAATCAGTACCACGTACCACAGTGCTGGGTGTGGTGGCTCATGCCTGTAATCCCAACACTCAGGAGGCAGAGGCAGGAGCACTGCTGAGTTCAAGGCTTCCCTGGGCTGCATAATGAGTTCAGGGCCAGCCTAAGCTATATAGAGACCCTGTCTCAAAAAAAAAAAAAATCCTGATATTTCACTAACTATATGCAGATATAAAACTTCTTAAATAAAAGTGCTTACAGTGATTCCCTTATCTGTGCTTTCACTTTTCACTGTTTTGGTTACACAGGGTGGTCTATGGCCTTAAGATATCACATGAGAGGTTCCAGAACAGAATTTGTCCTTTAAATTGTACACTGTTCTAAGGAACCAGGTGAAATGGGTCTCAGTCCACTCTGTCCTGCCAGGGACAGGAATCTCCCCTTTGTTCAGTGTATGCACTGGTATGTGCTACCTGCCCAGTAGTCATTTGAAGCCATCTCAGTTGATTGGATAAGCACTATGGTAGCTAGTGCTGATTTTCAGGTCATATACTTAGTCATGGCCTCAAGCCCAGAAGTCGTGATCTTGCACTTCAGATATACCAAAGAGAAGCCATCTTAGAGAAAGAGAGAGAGAGACCATATTCACATAATTTTCCCTACAGTATTCTGTTATAATTCTATTTTATTATTCTTGTTGCTAATTCTTGTGCCTAACTTATAAATTAAGCTTTATTCTAGGTAAGTGCAAGGAAAAACAGATAAATTGGATTTGGTACTATCCAAAGTTCTACAAATCAGTTGGAGGTCTTGGAACGCACCCCCTGTGGTAGGAGGGGAAACACTGTAATCCATTTCTGAAGGTCTAATTTTTGTGATCTCATCTAGTAAACTTCAAAATCTCCACTTGGAAAAAGAATTCCATTGCAAATGTGAAAATAAGAAGCTGGAGGGGAGGAGGGCCAGATGGCGGTGCTGCCCTATGGTCCAGCACAAACACTCGTGGGGTGGAACTGGGAACGACTCAGAGCAACCAGGCTCTGAAGGAGAAGCCCATTTCTGCCTCTCCTCAAAACAGACCAGCGAGGAGAGCTACTTGCCAAGGCTCGCTGGGCTGGGACTGCTCTCTGGAGCAACACCTTGAGGGAATGAGGGCAGCCAGACAGCCGTAACAGAAGCCTCCAGAAGGTTCTGGAACTGGGGTGCCTCACAATCTCATCTCAACCCAAGGCAGGGAATCTGGGCCTTTGTACCCCCACATCCACGGGTCCCGGCATGTAAACTGCAGCTCCCTGAGGCTGAGGGGGACACAGAGAAGCTCAGCTGTGGATTTACGCAGCCAGTGCTGTCAGCAGCTGGCACAGAGTGTCTTCATCCAGAATTGAGGCCCTGTACCACAGTGTCCTCCGATGTGGTTAATTCTGCAGTGTGAGGAGCGTATCAGCACCATATATCATAGCATTGACACCTGAACTAATGAGATCTGCCCCCAGGCAGCCCCACCTGTAGGGAACACATTGTCTGAAAAGAAACGGTAAAAATGTCTTCAAGTGAATGATAGATGTTAACACATCTATACTCCAGAGCTAACCAGCTTCATTCATAGTCTCCATCTGAGAAATCTGGTTATGACAGCTCAATTTTGAATCAGTTAAGAGCTGGGGATGTAGCTCAGTGGTTCTGGTGCCTACCTCACAAGTGCA
Organism: Thryonomys swinderianus; assembly: GCA_004025085.1. Classification (NCBI taxonomy): domain Eukaryota; kingdom Metazoa; phylum Chordata; class Mammalia; order Rodentia; family Thryonomyidae; genus Thryonomys; species Thryonomys swinderianus. Next base: position 35,543 of record PVIC010004782.1, on the reverse strand, counting down.
AGGTCCTGAGTTTGATCCCTGGTACCAAAAAGAAAAAGTAAAATCAATTAAGAGAGATATTTTGAAAGTTCTTCATAGCAGCTATGACCACTAACAATGAATGTATCTGTGAAGGGGGAGCCAAAGGAAAGGCCATGAGGTTGGGGCCAAAAAAAAAAAAAAAAATCCCACAGTTTAAAGGTCTTAGGATCTAGAACTATTTTGTGAGGAGTGTGTGTCCAGGCATCTCAGTAGCCAGCCTGAGGGAACCCCAGCAGACAGCTCCTCACTCAGTTTAACAATTTTAATATATCCCCAGGAAAAAACTGTCCTTTACATTTTGCTTGTGAGAAGAAAACAATTTCCAGAATGATTTCCTTCAGAGATAGTTCATTTCTATTAGGGTGCTGAGGTGAAGCCACACTCCCCGCCTTGAGTCACTAGTCTTTAAAAGCCTGATTGCTTGGCCAGAGATTTAGCTCAGTGGTTCTGCCACCTGCCTTGCAAGTGCAAAGCCCTGAGTTCGATCCACATACAATGCTGGGCATGGGGACTCATGCCCACCGGCAATCAACACCACTTACTCCAGTGCTGAGCGTGGTGGCTCACGCCTGTAATCCCAGCACTCGGGAGGCAGACACAGGAGGATTGCTGAGTTCGAGGCTTGCCTGGGCTCCATAGTGAGCTCAGGGCCAGCCTGAACTACAAAGTGAGACCCTGTCTCAAAAAAAAAAAAAAAAAAAAAAAGCCTGATTGCTTCTCTCTAGCCGTCCAGGAAACTGGGCTATCAGGCTGCACCCCATTCTCTGCAGGGCTTGGAGAACCAGTGTTCTCTATACACACAGACGTGGAAGTTAGAGGTTAATGGGCCTGGCTTCAACAAAGGTTTTAGGTAGTGAATGCCCACACCGTGGACTGTGCTGGTGCCTCTAGATCCTGTTTCTTTCCTTCCTCATTCAGGTCCCCCAGCGAGCACACGATAAGCAGAGACCCAGCACAAATTCTTCCGGGTGAATGAGACAGGTCAGCTGTGGTGAACTCAGGCCATTGCTCTGTCTCACCGCCTCTCAGCTCACCCGTGTGCTGCTGCCTCCCAACCACCTCGCCGGCGTGCAAGGGAAGGCATTCCTGAAAATGACCCAGCTGGACAGGCAAAGAAATGAAATTATTTGTGAAACGCTGAGTCATTCTGATGCTCACAGCCAGAAGTTTATGCAATTGATCTTTTTTATCACTGAAAGATATTTAGTAATTGTGGGCACACCTCTTATTTCAATAGCTTCACAGAGGGATTGTTGACACCTTAGATTAAGCCAGTGGACACACGCCACCTTTTTCCATTCATAAAGTCGAAGAACCAGAATATACTGAAAACCTGGAAGAAACCTTTAAAGGACTGGACTTTAAAACATTTTTGTTTATCTTTAAATCTTTCTCATGCTATGAAAACAGGAATCTTCTCATGCTAAGTGTTTGAAAGCCAGCCTTTCTCGTACTCCCTTCCCCACAAATTCTTTGCCCTTCGCCAAATCTCGTGGCATTTTGACATCACGGGGAGGGCCGGGTTTCCAGTGTGAAAAGCATCACACACTCCCCCTCAACAACCTGTCTGCTAACTAAACTGATCCCAGTTTTCCAGGTGAGAGCTCCACTTGTACTGTCTGGACTGCAGTACCAGGAGTCCCAAGGGCCCTCAAAGGTGGGTTAAATAGTGAAAACAGTTATCTCCTGAAGTTACTTAACATCTCATGTAGTGTTCTGCAATGACACGAGCTGATTTAAGTCATAGGTTCTTGTTTTGGTTTTTGTGGGGGGTTTTTGTTTTGTTTTGTTTTGTTTTGAGACAGGGTCTCGCTTTGTAGTTCAGGCTGGCTCTGAGCTCACTATGTAGCCTAGGCAAGCTTTGAACTCAGCAATACTCCTGTCTCTGCCTCCCGAGCGCTGGGATTACAGGCATGAGCCACCATGCCCAGCACTGTGGTAGGCGGTATTGATTGTTGGTGGGCGTGAGTCTCCATGCCCAGCATTGTATGTGGTTACCAGGGATTGAACTCAGGACCTTGTGCTTGTGAGGCAGGTGCCGGTACCACTGAGCTAACCCTCCGGCCCTTTTGTGGGGGGTTTTGTTTTGTTTTGTTCTTGTACCTGGGATCAAATGTGACCTTGCACTTGTGAGGCAGGCGCTAAATCTACTGAGTGAAATAAATCGTGGATTCTTGTACCTAACAAAGAGACTCAGTTTCACAAGTATTTGAATGGTTAATTTTTTACTCAGATAAAACATCTAGTATGTTACAAGCCTTGGAGAACCAGCTGGCTATGAGAAAAATATACATGAAATTCCAGAAACTATCTCGTACAATTCACTCTATTCCTGTGATTAGCGAGATTGAAATAGAAACACAAACCAAGGGGCCAAATTGCCCATAATCCTCAAGCAGAACCTTATACTTTTATAAAGAAAAACCTTCTTTTCTCTATGGAATGATAAACAAAAATGAGTATGCCTAACCTTGATAGTGGAGTTGGATGACTTATTCTAATATCAGTGGAGCAGCCTGCAGCTTTGTTGTTTCTGCCTCGGTGAAATCAGACGGATCAGAACAGTCTGGTCCTTAACCTTCTGTGTTGAGGAATATGGCCAGTGCTATCAGGGTGGCGCTGCCTGTGGTGTTAATGATTAATTGAAGGCCCACTATGAAAGGCTAATTTTCAGAATATGCATGACCTGGGAGGAAAACTGGGCCTTCCATTAATCTGGTAACATGACTGAGAGTATTCTTATTTAAGGTGGGACCCTGGAGCTTCCCCAAGCTTCAGGGGCTCTCCACAGGTGATATATTTGATTTATTTTATCCATTACATCACCTACAGAGAGAACCCTGCCAGACACTGTCCTTGTTCTGTGACATTACAGTTCTGCTTTTCGCATGATACAATGACTGAAACCAGTCTGACCTCCCACCGGAAACAACCAGAAAAGAGATGAAATATATGAAAACAGTTTCCAGATTTGGCACAACAGAGAGACAGGACTGTGACCTTTCAGAGAAGCAGCAACAAGCCAGGTCAGCCCTGCAGTAAGCCCAGCTGTCAAGACCATCCACTGGGGTGGGGAGCCCAAGCAGAATGTGGGATCTCCCCAGGTGCGGAGACAGAGATTAGCATTCTAGGAGGCTAAGGGAGGGGGATTGAGAGAGCAGAGGAATGGTCTGGAGAAAAGACTACAGATACTCACATGAATTTCCTCCTTACTCTGTAGCCAAATAGCAGTGAATACAACTACACAAGGCGGGGTGAACGCAAGTTCTAGGGAAAACGTGAGTCTCAGAGAGCTACAAACAGTTCAGAAGTCTCGGCGATGTTAGGAGAGGTTCAAGCACAGAACATTTAGCAGCAGCCTCAGAAAAGACAAGGCCCACAATTAGGGTGGTTTAACTACCAATTCAGCTTACTCTGTGTCTAAACAACAAAATTTCCAAACAAATCTTGAAAGGGCCAAATCCCAACTAAGCATTTAAAACCCTGCCCCAAAGCTCCACAGTACTCATGGAAAACAGATAAAATCTACAACAACCAATATACAAAAAAAAAAAAAATCAAAATATTCAGTACCTAATAAAATAATTGCTAGGCTTGAGAAGAAAATTGGGGAAAATGGACACAGACATTGTGACTTGTATAATCTATTGTAAACTAAGATTATAAAGGAATTTCCATTGTCTGATGGAGAAACAAAGTAAATTTAAACAAACAAATTACAACATACACATTGGAAATGAATCCAAAAGTATAATTCATCACACTGAATATAAATAAAAATAGATCTTTTCTTTCAAAAAGGAAATTAATTATATTCCTTTCAAGGGAAACAAATAGGGATATGGAAGAATTAGGTAAGGTAGTTACTACTGAATAGTAACAGGTTTAACTCAGGAGGAACAACCTGAATAGCTTCTTTATGCATTTCTCGCGCTATTGGTTTGTTAGTAATTTTCGCTGGGTGGTTTTTTCATTCAGCATTTAAAAATCATCTTGGATTTTTTCATGGTTTCTGAAGACAAGTCAGAAGTCACTCTTGTCTCATTTCTTCTGTATTGTTTTTGGCTGCTCTTAATTCTTCTCTTTATACTCATTTTCAGCGAAGTGATTATAATGCTCTTGGATGTGGCTTCCTTTGTGTTTATCTTGGTTAGGACTTACTGAACTTGGATTTGTGCATTTTGTTGGTTTTGTTTACCAAATTTGTTTTACCACATTTGGGTGGAAATCAGTCTTTATTTCATCATATGTATTTTTTTCTGTCTATTCTTTTTCTTGGTCATTAAATCACTTAAAATTAGATCACTAAATATTTATGTTAGACCACTTGCATTGTTATACAAGTCACAATGTCTGTGTCCATTTTCCCCAATTTTCTTCTATGTTTAGATTATATAATTCCTATATATTTCAAGTTTCCTGACAAGATTTTCATTAACTAGTATCCAGTAAATTTTTTATATCAGATATACTTTTCAGCTCTTAAAGGCCCATTCAGCTCTTTTATGTATTTTCAATTTTATCTTCATTGTTTTCATATTTTATTTCCACCAGTGAATACATTTACAATAGATTTTAGTTTTCATTGGACAACTCATCATCTCTAATATTTGAAGATAAGGTATCTCTATTGACTGATTTGAATTAGAAATGGATTATGTTTTCCACTTCTCAAGCCTAGCAATTATTTTATTAGGTACTGAATATTTTGATTTTTTTTTTTTTGTATATTGGTTGTTGTAGATTTTATCTGTTTTCCATGAGTACTGTGGAGCTTTGGGGCAGGGTTTTAAATGCTTCTTTTTCAAAGACTATTTTTGAATTTCTGAGATGATCTTGTTATTTTATCCAATTAATCTGTTAGTGTAGTGAGTAAACTGATTGTTAAACTAGCCTTGAATTTGTGAAATAAACTCACCTTGTTATGACTGTTGAAAATATGTACAAGGAGCCCTCCCTTTCTATTACTGTACAGGAGTATAAAAATAATTTTGGAAGCTAAAACCAATCTTTTTCTTTTTTTTTTTTTTTTTTGAGAGAGGGTCTCACTTTGTAGTTCTGGCTGGCTCTGAGCTCACTATGTAGCCCAGGCAAGCCTGGAACTCAGCAATCCTCCTGTCTCTGCCTCCCGAGTGCTGGGATTACAGGCGTGAGCCACCACGCCCAGCATTGTGGTATGTGGTATTGATTGGTGGCGAGCGTGAGTCACCACGCCCAGCATTGTATGTGGTTACTGGGATCGAACTCAGGACCTTGCGCTTGCGAGGCAGGCACCGGAACCACTGAGCTAAATCTCTGGCCCGCTAAAACCAATCTTAATCCATGGGGGGAAAATCACAAGTTTTCTGTGATCTCTAAAGTTTTTTGTCAAAACATTAATAACTCCTTTACTGTTATAAATACAGAGAAACAAATCAGCCCTGGTGGTTTACATCTATAATCCCAGCCCCTGGGAGACAGAGGCAGGGGGATTGTCGTGAGTTTGAGACTAGCCTGGGCTACATAGTGAGTTCAAGGTCAGCCTGAATTACAAAGTGAAACCCTGTCTAAATAAATAAAAATAGAAAAACAAAAAATTTATTCATGGTAAAGGGAAATGATATCAGAGAAAAATCTGGGTCTACTAACTTTTTCTTTTTTAAATCTTTAAAAGATAATTTAAACCAGGCACAGTGGTACATATCTGTCATCCCAGCACTTGGGAGGCTGAGGCAGGAGGATTGCTATAAATTGGGAGCCAGTTTGGGCTACATAGTGAGTACAAGGCCAGCCTAAACTCCATTGCAAGCTCTTGTCTCAAAAACCCGAAAATAAAATTAAAATCACTGTTTTAAGCAACAAATAACAGCATATCAAGGGATTTAATTCATGCACATAGAATGAAAAGTAACAATCCAAAAACAAGAAAGAGATATAGATATTTTGCATCTTAATTTTATAACCGAAATGTGGTAAAACATACACGTTTGACATAGAAATTACCATTGAACCATTTAAAATGTGAAATTCAGTGGCATTAAGTAAGTCACAGTGCTGGGCACCCACCACTGTTTCCAGATGTTTACCATCGTATGTACCAGCCAGGAATAGGAATCCCCAGCCCATGAAAAGTAAATGTTTTGAACTGACTCACCACATTGAGGCAGCCATGACAAAGAGACATTCACCTAAAGATGACTCCCAAAACTGATTCAGAAAGTGGCAAGACTGTTGGAATAAGTGTGTTCGACATGAGAGTCATTCACAGCAATGTATCTTTTACTGTAATTTTAAAATTAAGCATTCACTGTATCTTTCAATCGCACTTCATACCTTGGGTGTGAATCACTGGCTCTTACGCTAATTTGGTTTGGTTTTGAAGGAAGTGTCAAACCATTCTCCATAGTGGCTATGCTCTTTTACACTCTCTTCAGCAATATGTGTGTGTTCAAACATCTGTATATCGATGCCAACACTTGCCTTGCTCTCTGCCTCTCTGTCTAACAGCCAGCAAAAGTAGCATCTCCTCATGGTTTGGATGTACATTTCCCTAGTGACTGACAACATTGAACCTCAATGCTTCTTGGTCATTTGGGTATTTCTTTGGAGAGATGTCTATTCAAGTCTATTGCCCAGTTTGTGATCAGGTTGTCTTTTATTGCTGTTGAGTTGAAGATGTTCTTAATGTGTTTAGTATTCATATACTCTGAATATTAAACCTTTAATATTAGTGTGATTGACAATATTCACCCTATTCTGTGAGTTATCTTCTCATTCTCTTGATATCACCTTTCAATGTGCCAACATATTTCAGTGGAGTCCAGTTTATCAATTTTTTTTGTTATCATCTGCAGTTTTGGTGTCATACTTGAGAAAGGATTGCAAAAACCAAGGTCATGAAAACTTGCTCCTAAATTTTCTTCCAGTTTTATACTTTTAGGTCTTTAATAAGTTAGGAATCCAGCTTCATTACTGCATACAGATACTCAGTCTTCCTAGCATTATTTGTTGAAAGCCATGGAAAGGACCATTGATGTGAAAGTTTAATTTTAAGCTCCCAATTCTAATCCACTGATCACTATATCTTTCCCTGTTACAGAATCACATCATTTTGATCTCATAGCTATATACTAAATTTTGAATTAAGAAATTTGTGAGTTCTTCAGATTTGTTCCCTCTCAAGGCTGCTTGAGCAAAAACCAAATAGGGTTCCTTGAAATACCATGTGAATTGTAGGACAGATTTATTCACCTCTGCAAAACACATGTTTGAGATTTGGACATTTGACTCTGCATGTCACTCTGAACAGTACTGTCACCTGAACAAAATTAAGTTTCCTATGGACATTAGAAGCTTTCCCATTTATTTATAACTTCTTTAATGTACTTAAACATCATTTTATAGTTTTCAGCTTGTGTCAACTTTGTTAAATTTATTACTGTTTTATTTTTGATGCTTTTACAATTAGAGCCTTTGTGCTGAGCCTGGATCCTTTTTTTTTTAGACTAAATCAGTAAGAACTTGAGATCCTCCTGTCTCAGCCTCCCCACAGTGCTGACATTATAGGCCTGCACCATCACATCTCAATGAATTGTTTCCTTAATCTGATTTTCCCTGATGATTTTGTATTTTCCAACTCTGCTGAATTTATTAAATTTAACTAGTTTAAGGTTTGGTTTGTTTTTTGTTTGTTTGTTTTGGGTTTTTTTCAGTCCTGGGGATTGAACAACTTGGGGAACACTGAGCCTTATCTCCACCCTTTTTATTTTATTTTGAGACAGGGTCTCGCTAAGTTTCTTGGGCTGGTCTCAAATTTTCAGTCCTCTTGCCTCAGTATCCTGAATAGCTTGGATGACAGGTGGGCACCACCACACCACCTGACATTTTTTAAAGAGAGTAGCCTTCAGTTTTTCTGTATATAAGGCCATGTTGTCTGAAAATAAGATCATTTTGCTTCTTCCCAAGCTTGATATTTTAAATGCCTTTTCTTATCTAATTTCTCTAGCTAAGACTCCCTGTACCTTGCTGAATAGAGGGGGCAAAAGTAAATACTCTTGTTTGATTTCTGGTCTCAGGAGAAAAACTTTAAGCCATTCACTGTTTAGTGTAATGCTAACTGCAGGTTTCACATACACGGTCTTTATTGTGTTGAGGAAGAGTCTTTTTATTATTAGTTTATTCTGTCTTATTATCATGAAAGGGTGTTGGATTTTGTCGAGTGCCTTTTCTGTGCACGGATCATGTAGTTTGTCTTTCTTTCATTCCATTAATACGGTGGCTTCCACTGATTATTTGTCTTATATGAAACCACCCCAGTAATCTTGGGATAAATCTTTCTCGGTCATGGTGTATAATCCTTTTAAAATTCTGCTGATTCAGTTTGCTAGAATTTGTTGAGGATTTTGGCACCTACATCCATAAGATCTGTAGATGAGTAGATTTTGGTAGTTTACATGCATCTAAGTTGGCATAAAATTGTTCATAATACTCTCTTACATTCTTTTTCTTTATGTAGGGTCAGTGATAGTGTCCCTCCTTCATTCCCGATTTAGTAATTTCATTTTTTTCTTAGTTATTTAGCTAAAGGTATGTTAGTTTCATTAATCCTTTTCAAAAATCAACTTTTGGTTTTATTAATATTTTCTATTATTTTTCCATCATCCATTTTATTTATTTCCACCCTGAATATTATTTTTCTTCTTTCTGCTGGGCTGAGTTTAGTTAGCTCCTCTTTTTCTGGTTCTTTAAGGTGTCCAGCTAGGATATGGATTGAAATCTTCTATTTAAACATAGGTGTGTACAGTCATGAGTTTCTGTCTTGGGCCTTTTCACGGATACCATCAGTTTTGGCTCCACTGTATTTTATAATTTCCTTTGTGATTGTTTCCAGTAGCCTGTTAGCTGATTAAATGTCCTTGAGACTGATGAAGACTTCTCTTCCTGTCTATCATATGTTCCATCCCAGGGAGTGTGTCTTGTGCCACTGAGCAGAATGTGAGCCCCTGCAGTTGCTGGGTGGAGCATGTTACGTGTCGTTAGGCCTAATCGGTTTATAATGTTGTTCAAGTCCTCTATTTCCTTATTGATTTTCTGTGTGTTTGCAGTACCTGTTACTGAAGGTGTGTTATTGAAATCTCCAACTGTTACCACAGAACCATTTTCCCGCCAGTTTTGCTGATTGTTTTCTTTCACATAGTTTGGAACTCTCTCACTAGGCAAATATATGTTTAGAATTATGAACTCTACTGGATGAATTGAAATTTGATCCATAAATAATGTCCTTCTACATCTTTTGAAACTTTCTTGACTCACAATCTATGTCATTGGATAAGAAAGCTAACTGCAGTTATTCTCTCTTGGCTACTATTTGCATGGAATATATTGTCCCATCTTTTTTACTTTCAGACTCTTTGTGTTTTTGTATAAAATTATCTTGTAGACAGTGTACAGAAGGATTGTATTTTCAAATCTATTCTACCAATCTCCACCTTTGAATTGTGCAAGGTTAATAAAGAAGGACTTACTTTTGCCACTCAGCTACATGCTTTTTCCATTTCCTGTATTTTTTATTCCTCCATTGGTCTATTACTGACATTTTAGAATCTTTTTGCAGCATTCCATTTTGATTTGTTCATCTTTCTTTTCAGGGTGAAGTTCTTTTCTCAGTGGCTAATATGGAGATTACTTGTAACATAGTGAGATTATAACAACCTGTTTTGAAAATACATATTTAGTTTGAAGAGTGTACAAACATTCTAACCCTACACATGTCTACTCCTTACCCTTTACAGTGGTTACTGTCACAGATTGGCTGGATACACTGTGTGCCTCTTGACGTGTATTTAAATAGGTGTTTTACTTGTTTGTCTTTTTTAAATGTATAGAAAAAAAAAGAGGAGTTCCATAGCAAACTAAAATAGTGCTGGCTGTTATCTATATCTGCGAAGTTGCCTTTATCTTACCCTTGATGTGGCCTTCAGTTACTGTCTCTGCCCTTTCATCTCGGCGCACACTGTCTTTAGCATTTCTTACAGAGAAGGCCCTGCCTCCCCCAGTTTCTGTTTATCTGTGGAGATCTTGACTTTCTTATTCTTGAAAGATAGTTTTCTCTGGAAACAGAATTCTTGGCTGACAGTTTCTTTTCCTTCTGTATGTCTTCCCACTGCCTTCCAGCCTGCAGATTTCTGACGGGAGGTCAATTTTTTCAGCTTCCTAAGGACCTCTCCTGTGCAGCCATGCAGTGTCCTTTGCTGCTTTGGCATGCCTTTGGAGTTTATCTTGCTTGGAGCTTACGGAATGGACTCACTCATCTCTTCCATCAAAATTGAGAAGTTTGTTTTTAAAAGAAGTTGACTACTTTTGTTTTTTGTTGTTGTTTTTGTTTTGTTTTGTTTTGTTTTTTGAGACAGGGTCTCGCTTTATAGTTCGGGCTGGCTCTGAGCTCACTATGTAGCCCAGGCAAGCCTCGACCTAAGCAATCCTCCTGTCTCTGCCTCCTGAGTGCTGGGATGACAGGCGTGAGCCACCACGCCCAGCACTGTGGTGTGTGGTATTGATTCCTGGTGGGCGTGAGTCTCCACGCCCAGCATTGTATGTGGTTACCGGGATCAAACTCAGGACCTTGCACTTGCCAGGCAGGCGCCAGAACCACTGAGCTAAATCTCCGGCCCTACTTTATTTGTTTTTCATTGTGCTCATTGTTGTTCCGCCATGTAAAACCAGTACCTGAGTATCATAAAATTTAGGAAGTGCTGTCTTTTTGCCTGGCACTGTACAACTAACACATGCTCCTCCACTTCCCAGTTACTTTCTAGGGGAAGATCGTGTAAGCATTTCTGCCCAGTAAGAAATGGAGGCGGCTTGCAGTGTTATACGAGGCTTATGACAACAATGTAAACTTTTTTATAACCATTTTTATAACTAGTTTTTATCACGGGTAATTTCATGAATTCTGATGACCAGAACCTACAGCCTCATCTACAGCCACATGATACATATAAAAAAGATCCACACTGTGATTATCTGTGGTCAGTGAAGGAGTTAAAGAGTATCTTCTTTTTTTTT
>PVIC010004782.1:0-24379 GCA_004025085.1 Thryonomys swinderianus | reverse complement strand
TCTTTCCCCTCATTACTTTCCCCTACCACATTCCCTTGAATATTACCTACTTCACAAAATCTATCATACATCTTCTTGTAGGGCTAGTGTTGAGAGTGTCTCCTTTGCCATTGTTGTTTTATCGCTAAAAGCTGCTGTCACATGCATTTGCTCTGCTACTAATTGAAGACGACCGTGCTGGAGGCAGTGATCTTGTACTGGTTTCTTTGAGGTGCCGCTCAGTGCTCTGGCGAGGCTTCTCATATTTTCTCAGACACTTCTTCACTCGCAAGTTCATCTAGTTCCCAAGGCTCACTGTCATCTTTCTCAGCCACCATCTTCATGACAGCTTCGCTGACAAGCCCTGGGTTTTCTGCAAGGCCTCATTGGGAGAAGAGGGTTCACCGGCAGCGTTCACACTTTCCAAAGCACCAAACTCATCTTGCTTTTTCAATTTTGTCCCAATTTCAGGGCAATGACAGGATGCAACAACTCCCATCACTTCCTGGGCAAAGTCACCAGTTCCCACTGGTCCAGTAGCATTTGCCATCATGATCTGTTCATGTTTCTCTGTAAATTTATATGCTGTGATCTGGCAGAGCAGCCGTGGCGGCCTCCAAGAAGCTTTGGTCCCTCTTTCTCTAATGTTTTCTTCCACTTTCCTCCTCTCCTTCGAAGCTCTCATGCAGCCTACGCTGACACATCTGATGATCTGCCCCAGGCCCTCCGGTCCTGCGCATTTTCCCTCATTATTTTTCTAAGGCTCTGCAAACTGGATTATTGCATTCTCCATTTCTTCACATTTGCTGATTTTGTCTTTTTCTTGCTCAAATGTGTTTCTTATTTTATATATATATAAATATATCTTAAGTATAATATATATTTATATATAATATATTATATAAATATATATTATATATTATATATATATCTTAAAATATAATATATATATTTTAAGTTTTAGCTCCTGGTCTTCTCACCTCTAAAATTCCTACTTTGTTTATTTTTATAATTTGTATAACTTTATTCATATTTCTCAGCTGCTCATATAATCATTCTTCCTGTTGCTTTTAATTCTTTGTCCGTAGTTTCCTTTAGCTGTGAAAGCATATATAAACAGTTGATTTAATGTATTTAAATAGTGATTCCAACATGTGGACTTCCTCAGGGATATTTTCAGTCAAATACGTTATATTTTCTTATAAATGAGCCGCATTTCCCTACTTCTATATATATGCATTGTATTTTTTTTCTAAATTTGGATCTTTTAAAATATTATAATGTGGCAGTTTGGAAATCAGATACAACCTCTGTCCTCAAGGATTATTATTGGAGGCTGAGCTTGTCCAACTATTTCTTAGAAAATTGTATTCCTTGTTGTGTACAGTCACTGAAGTCTCTGATGTCTGTTCTGTTATCTGTAAGGTCAGCCTATGGCCTGATAGTCTGTATCCAAAAATAGAAAAAGGGGGGAGAGAGAAAGAGAGAGAGAGGGAGAAAAAGAAGGGAGGGGAGGAAAAAGAGAGGGGGAGAAAGAGGGAGAGAGAGGGAAGGGACCTTCTGTCTGTGTAAGCCTTCTAAAAGGACTGGAACAGAGACACCTATCTATACCCAGTCTGGAGGGGAACCACAAAGCTAACCAAAATGTACCAACCCACAGAAGTGTGGCAGGCAATGCACACCTCTGCTATTTTGGAGGGTAAGTCCTTACCTCCGCACTGGCTCTATGCAGCCAGCCCACCCAAGACATCCAAGCACTGCCCCACAACAGAGGGTGGGCTGAGGAAGGGGATAGTCTTTGGGTCCCACATGGTACCCTTTTACCAAAGTGCAGCAGTATCTTCCTTCATTAGATGTCTGCTAGCTACTGCAATTGTTTACTCAGGTTCCAGCATTCTGAAATAAGTCATTCTGGCACCACCCCCCCTTTAGCTTAAAGTTTGTCTTGGTGGGGAGATGATTTTAAGTTTTCTACTCCACCATTTTTTGTGACAAGCAAATATATTATGTGAAGATCCTACATTATGTGTGACAGGTATATTATTTGGCTGTGATAAAATTAAGATACATACAGCAAACTCAGAAGAAACATGAAGAATAATAGCTAATATGTCAATTAAGGATAGAAAATAATATTGTAAAAATATATCCATCTAAAGAAGGTAGAAAATCAGTGAAACAAAACAAAACAAAAGGAACAGAGAATGAAGGGGATAATTAAAATGCAAATAGCAAAATAAAAGATCTGAACTCAATCATACCTATAATTACATTAAGTGCACACTGTCTAAATACCCTAATTAAAGTACAGACATTTTTTATTTGGATTTTTTTTTCCCGGTACCAGGGATCAAACTTGGACCCTTGTGCATCCAAGGTTGGCACGGTACCACTTGAGCTAAATCACCAGCCCCTTTTTCTGGATTTTTTAAAATCCAGATTGTTTGCTGTTTACATAAAGTACATTTAAATGTAAAGACATAGATCAGTAAAACTATACCACCTACCACATGTAAAGGATTCTAATAACTAAGTCATAAAAGACAATACCTTAAAAAGAGATCAAGGGGGCAGCTCGGTGGGAGAATGTATGAAGAAAGCCTTGAGTTTAGGCATTTCTCCAAAGGAATACACAAATGGTCAGTAAAGACCTGAAAAGGATCTTAGGATCATTATTCATCAGGGAAATGCAAATTAAAATAAAAAAATGATGCTGCTTCATACCAACTAGGATGAGTATAAACAAAAACTAATAATCAAGTATTGCTGAGAACAGACAAAAATGAAACTTTCATATTCTGCTAAGTAGCCAGCCACACAAATCAGTTACGTCTCAACAGAGTAGTGAGGAACAACTGAAAAGTAAAAATTTTAAGTATATTTATGTTACATTCCAAGATACACTTTTTGTTAGGAAAAAAAATTTACAAACTATATGCAAGGCAAGGCCAGGGATTTAGTTCAAGGGTTCCAGCATCTGCCCCACAAGAGCAAGGTCTGGAGTTCAATCCCCAGTACACTTATCACAATGTTGGGCAGGGTGGATCATGCCCATAATCCCAGCACTTAGGAGACAGACAGGAGGATTGCTATGAGTTCAAGGTTGACCTGGGCTACATGGTGAGTTCAGGGCTAGGATGAAAGCAAGATCCTGTCTCAAAAACTAACTAACTAACTAACTAACTAACTAACTAACTAACTCACAACTAACTGTATGCAAGGCCCATAGAATGAAAACTAGAAAGTTAGTTAAGAGAAACTAAAGAAGACTAAGTTAAATAACAAACCAACCCATGTTTATGGATGAAAAGACTCTATTCTTCTCAAATTGATCTATACATATAACATTATTAAAATAAAAGTTCCAGAAACATTTTTTGAAAAATAAATTAATAAGTGGAATCTAAAAATTATTTAGAAATAAGGAGGATCTGGACCAACTTAAATTTAAAAAATAAGAAATCAGAAGACATATTACCTGACTTCCAAACTCACCACAATGATATAATAAACAAGACAGTGTGGTATTATATTAGCACATGGCTAGATCTACAAATCAGTGGAATATAAAAGCAATTTTGGAAGTAAAATTATAGATATACAAGTTCACAAAGCATTACACATAGGCTAGCTAGCTATTAAACGTAAATTTGTAACAAAAGGTAAAATATATTTGTGGGATTCTTGCACAGCATCATATTTTAGATCTAAAATGTTCCCCACAGGTCTCATGTGTTTGGAGGTGAGATTTTGAAGGCTACTGGACCATAGGGGCACTGTACTCATCACTAATGAGTTTCTAGTTGAAGGTGCTATTCAGAGATGGGGTTTGGCTGGAAGTGGTTCATTGGGCATATGACTTCAACAAGTATAGCTCTCTTGCTCCTGGCTTCCTCAAATCTGTTTCCAGTTGCTAAGAGGTGAACACCCAGCCTCCACTGGCCACTTCCACCATGATGTTTGTGCCTTGAAGACAGCCAACCATGGACTGAATTCTCCAAATCTGTGAACCAGAATAGACCTCTCCTTCTTTAATTGGCAAAAGTCAGGCATTTTGTCCCAGGAAAACAAGTAATACAAATAGGAAATTATATAACTTAAGATATGAGCACTAACAATTAACAAATAATGAAGTACCGATGATATTGCACCCTTTTTGCTTTATCACATCCTTTACAGACAGACGTACATTGACATGATGGGACAACTATGGGCTTTGGAATTAGACTTTACTAGTAGTGAAAGCAATAGGTAACATTTCTAAGCGTGTAGCAGGCTCCTGGCAGTACCACAGAAGTCTGTACAGTGGGAATTATTATTACCCACTTCTAGATAAGAAAACAAAGGATTGGAAAGAGAAACCTTGTGTTTACACACTTTGTTATTCATAAAGCTAGGAATTAAAGACAAGTTTACTGATCCTGGAATCTAACTCTTAAACTATTTTACTGCCACAGATTCTGGATTATTACTTATCAACTGTTTGACCCAAAGCAAGCAGCATAAGGTCTTCCAGCCCCAGGCAAAAGGCCTAAGGGAAAAAAATAATTGAAGGAGGGCCATTATAGAGATTAAATTAGATAATTTAAATGAAATCCCTAGGCACAGCCTTGGAAATACTACAATAAAGATTAGTTTTTCTTTTTTACTTTAGACTCAGTTAATAACATGTATAATACAGGACTTTGTGAGGATCAAATGAAAGAATTATATAAAAGTCCTTTGCAAGTAACAAAACACTAAATAAATCCTGCTGCTTATTATAGATATACAGGAACACAGTAGAAACTAGCTGTGTCCTTAAAAAAAAAAATTTAGCATATAAAATTCAGACTCCTGGGACTGCCCTAGGTCAGTCACTCCCCAACCTGGCTGGCTGACTGGCACAGTCATCCGGGGAATATTTGTAAAATCCAGACTTCTAGGTGCTACCCAACAAGACAGACTTGCTGAATCTGAGGTCTCCAGCAGTGAGGTCCTGGGTCCAGATGGTTCTAATCCACCTCCAAGTTTGGAGCATGGTCATTATAAGAACTTTTCTGCATTCAGCAATCATTCTGTGTATTTCAGTTAAGTCAGAGCATTGTGTTGGGTCCTAAGATCAATGACTTACAGTCAGCAATATCAACTACTCATAGCTGGAGCCTCTAAAGTATATAATGGCATTCTCTGTAGTACTGAATATTCTTGATTTCTTGATAAAACCTTTTCTTGATAATATCAACCATTTCCCAATAAACCATTGTTTACCAGCCAGGTTTCTCTAGAGAAACAGAACTAACAGGTTATGTTCAGTTGGTCCTCTGTAGTCATAGTTTCTGGCTCCTTAGACTTAATCAATAGTAAATCAAAAATATATTTAAAACAAATAATTAATCAGTCTTAAACATGTCCAGACTTTTTCTTATCATTCTTTCCTAAACAATGCAGCTTAACAACTATTTACATGGTGTTAGCTATTACAATTAACTGAGAGATATGGGGGGATATATGCAAGTACTATGCTATTTTAGCTATTTCACATAAGCCATTTGAGCATCTATCCATTTTGAGGTGATCGATGATTGTGTGTGTGTGTGTGTGTGTGTGCGTGCACACACATGTGTCTGTGTCTGTGTCTGTGTCTATGGAGCACCTGAATTAAATAACAGCACACAGAAGTGCCTTCCAGATAAGGAATCCCAAAGACAGATACACCAAAGAGAGTCACAGTGTCACAGTGTCTGAGGGAAATCTATGGTTCTTGTGGAGTCATTGAACCCAACACAAACATTATCCTGAGCTGACCAGAGAGGAACATGAGAAGCATGGCAATTTTCATGATGATGCCAATGTAAACGCCGCTTCCACATGCCCTCTCTGTTGTAGACATGTAGAAATGACTATAAAAATTAAACAGTGGAACACCAACATTCACTCATTCTATGGCCCACCATCAAGGGGGCCCAGACAATTTACTGAAGGAAGATTAATCCTTTGAACAAATGGACTGTGAACATTTGGATGTCCACACCATGTACACAAGGTAAATCAAATCAAAGATCTAACTACAAGCACCACTAGGATAAAGCTTTTTGAAAACCATGGAGTTACAGATCTTTCTGACACCTAAAGTACAAACAACCATGGGGGGGGGGGACAGGAAAGTTGAACTTTATAAAAAAATTTTTAATTGAATTCTTTATTGATACAATTTATATACATCTCACAACCACACATAGCATTGGGAAATTTGTACCAATATATGACACAGTCAATTCTCATTTTTACCCATATCCCCACCCACCCACACCTCCCCACCCCCTATATACATGCTCTTTTATTTTCTTTCAGAATCATATTTATTCCTTCCCCTCATTACATCCCCACACCAAATTTCCTTTGGAAATTTCCCATTCTACAAAGACTGTCATACTTTCTAGAGTTCATTTGCATCCACAGGTGCTCATGTCAATGAGAAGATCCGGTATAAAAAATTTTTAAAAATATGCTTCAAACGTACTGTCAAGAAGGTGATGATAACCCATGGAATGGGACAAAATACTTGCATATTACATAACTGGTGAGGGTCTAGCATCCAAAATATATAAAGAATTCTATTCATTCAACAATAAAAAGACAGATAACTCAATTTCAAAACAGGCAAAAGATCTGAACAGATATTTCTCCAAAGAAGACAAACAAATGGCAAACAGGTACAAAAAAAGACATCATTATCCGTTAGGAAATTGAAAATCAAAAGCACAGTGAAATATCCTTCATACTAAGGTGCTTGTAATTAAAAACACATGTGGTAACCAGTGCAGACACAGATGGCAATGGAGAAAGTGGAATTTTCACACTGCCAGTGAGAATATAAAGTAGTACAACTGCTTCGGAATTAATCTGGTAATTCCTCAAAATGTCAAGCATAGAGTTATCATATGATCTGGTGATTACACTTCTATGTATATGCACAGGGGAAATAGAAACATATTTCTATACAAAAAATGTTCACATAAATATCCATGATAGCTGTAGAGTAAAAAATCAAACACTGCTTAACTGATGACTTGATAAATAAAATATAGTCCATCCAGGGCCGGAGGATTAGCTCAGTGTTTCTGGCACCTGCCTCGCAAGGGTAAGGTCCTGAGTTCGATCCCCAGAAACCACATACAATGCTGGGCGTGGAGACTCATGCCCACCAGCAATCAATACCACATACCACAGTGCCGGGTGTGGAGGCTCACGCCTGTAATCCCAACACTCGGGAGGCAGAGACAGGAGGATTGCTGAGTTCGAAGCTTGCCTAGGCTACATAGTGAGCTCAGAGCCAGCCCGAACTACAAAGCGAGACCCTGTCTCAAAAAAAAAAAAAAAAAAAAAAATATATATATATATATATATATATGGTCTATCCATACAATTGAATATAATTTAGTGATAAAAAGCAAAAAGCACTGATATTTATTACAACATGAGTGAACTTTGGAAACATAATAAAGGAGCCAGTCACCAAGAACTACGTCTTCCTGACTCCATTTATATAGAACATCCTAGGCAAAACCCTAAGACATCAAATAGATTAGTTATTGCTCAGAGCTGGGGAAAGGTAGGAACTAATTGCTAATAGATAATATTATTTCTTTTTAAGATCATAAAAGTTCTAAACTTAGCTTGTAATATTAGTGACACAACCCTGTAAGTATACTAAGAAATATTGAATTGGACACTTTAAATAGATGAATTGTAGAGTCTTTGAATTATATCCCAATAAAGTTGTTAACACATGCATGTTGTAACTGCTATTCTGACAATAAGAGAAAAATAAAAAATCAAATAAATACAAGCTCAGAGAAGGATAAAGATAAAGAAGTAAACATTTCTTAATTTATCCAAAAGAAAATATGAAAGAAAGGTTAAAAAAAGAAAAGGCATGGGACATAGTGGACAAATAGGCAAACATAAGATGGCAGTTTGAGCCCCAAAATATACAGTAATTACATTAACTGTAAATTAACAAATCTATTTAAAAGATAGAAGTTTTCTAAGCCACAAACAGTCCAATTATATTTTTTACAAGATATTCTATGTCTCACTAATATTTATTACAGTGCCAAAGAAAGGTTGCAAATAAAAGACCACAAAGGATAGAGTGTACTAACCTAAAGGAACTGTTGTAACAGTAATACTACCACAGAAAGTAGAATTATCAATATTTGGAAGGAAAAAAACAAACATAACTCTATGCTATTATAGACATAATATAGTAAAATCTTAAAATGAATAAATTTCTAGTAAAACACATCCTACCAGGCTGACACAGAAGACATAGAAAATGTAAATCACATTATATTGACTAAAGAAATTAAATTTAAAAAAAAAAGAAAAGAAACTAAGTTGCACACACCTTGCCAGCACTCAGGAGGCTGAGATAGAGGGATTGCTGGGAGTTCAAGGCCAGCCTGGGCTACATAGTGATCTCAGTGTCAGCCTAAACTACAAAGCAAGACCCTGCTCAAAAAACTAAAGAAACAAAAACAAACAAACAAAAAAAGAACTTAAAACATTAAAAAATCAAATCTAGGGCCGGAGGGTTAGCTCAGTGGTTCCAGCGCCTGCCTCGCAAGTGCAAGGTCCTGAATTCGATCCCCGGTAACCACATACAATGCTAGTCCACCAGCAATCAGCACCGCATACCACAATGCCGGGTGTGGTGGCTCACGCCTATAATCCCAGCACTCGGGAGGCAGAGAACTCAGGAGGATTGCTGAGTTCGCTGCGGCTTGCCTGGGCACCGTAGTGAGCTCAGGGCCAGCCTGAACTACAAAGCAAGACCCTGTCTCAAAAGCAAAAAAAAAAAAAAAAAAAAAAATCAAATCTAGTGTGACATAAAGAGGCTAGTACATTATAACCAATTCTGGTTTATCCTAGGAATGTAAAGTTGGTTTACAACCTGAAAACCAAACCATCTAATTCACAAATTAACAGTTCAGGCGTTCCTAATTTAATGACCTACCTGTTTAATGATTGTTCCAGTTTATGGCCAAGGCACACTCTTGGATTTGTACTGCTTAGACTTAAAATCTGTCTTTTTGTACAGTTTGGTACATCTTCTTTCTAGAGCCTCAGTGTCCTTTTTTTTTTTTTTTTTTGTATAGTAGCCTTTGTTTATACAGTACCATCATTTTTGCTGCTTGCACAGTACATTGTACTTTTATGTTCTGCTACACATTATGGTTATGCAAATAAAGCAAAATCATCATGGTGGAGCTTTCTTTGATGATGTCTTTGTTCTGAGGATTGTAATGTACATACTACATACAGCTCACTTCAAGACTAATTCAATTAATCTTGCTGCAGAGACTGAACTCAAACAAGCAATGTCTGCATAAGGAAGAAAACTCATGGGTTCAGCTAATAAGGGCAGAAATACTACTTGAGAAAATCCATCTTTGATTTTTAAAAAAACACATTAAACAAACTAGGAATATAGAGAAACTTCCTTAATCGAATAAACATCTCGTTTAAAAAAAAAACAGAAAAAAATAAAGTAGATGTTTAATGGTAAAATATTGAGAGTTTCCCCCCTTGAAATTAGAAACAAGATAAGACCATCCTCTTCACTGCTTGAGCCACCTGACCCCACACTTAGCAGAAGCACATCACACTTATTTCTGCTGGAGACAGAAACTTGTGTCGAGTGTGGGGAATCGTGCAGCTGGGTGCCCAGCTGCCTCCTCCTTGTGCTACCCAGGCCAACACTCTGCCCTGCACAGCAGATAACAAGCCTTCTTGGCTAGAGCAATGGTGCACGTCAGGCAGAAGCAGAAGCCTCGAAGCAGTTCTGGCCAGCTCGATGGATTTGTTGCATGGTTCAGTTTGATCACCTGGACTCTATGTTCAGAGGGTTTGTGAAGGCCTTTCTTGGGATCAGGCTTCTCTTTTCAGCGTCCTTATATTCATGTCCCTGTTTGGCATTCTATCCTCAGGCTGGCACACATCCACGAAAATCTAACATGGGTTGTTTTTGTTTTCTTCTAATGTGGGTTCTGCAACCACAACTGTACTCACAATAGAATGTAACACCTTGTAGGGTTTTTTTTTTCAGTTTTTTGAGACAAGAGTCTCCATTTGTAGTTCAGACTGGCCCTGAACTCACTAGGTAACCCAGACTAGCCTCAAACTAACACCAATCCTCCTGCCTCTGCCTCTTGAGTGCTAGGATTACAAGCATGAGCCACCATGCCCAGCATTGTGGTATGTGGTACCAGGGATTAAACTTGGGACCTTGTGTTTGCCAGGCAGACACCGGAACCACTAAGCTAAATCCCCAGCTGAATGTAGCATCTTATATTAACTTTTATATTATATGTATATTAAGCAAGGGGAGTTTATTCCTGGACTTCCATGGATACCAAAATCTGCAGGTCCTTGAGGCCCTCATATAAAATGAACATAGCATTTGCATATAACCTGTGTGTGTCCTCCTTTCCACTTTAAATTATCTCTACCTGACTTAAAAATACCTAACACAATGTCAGTGCTATGGAAATAGTCATTCTACGATATTGCCCATGAAACGGGGACAAGGGTAAAGTCTGTGTATGTTCAGTACAGACACAACCATTGTAGTCTAATAGCACATGCCAGCCACAACCTGAGTCGATTGAATCCACAAGGGTGGAACTGCAGGTAAAGAGGGCCAGCTGTGTGCTTAAATGAGTCGTTGCCTTCTTTATAAAGTTGTGCCTTCCTTTTTGCCCTTCTAGCTCACAGCCTTGGAGTGGTGGGGGGAATTCAGGAGCTGTTAGACAGCAGTACCTCTAACTTGAGAGAGTAAGTCTCTGCATGTGGTTACACCCAGAGGGTCCAGAAAACCCCTAGGAGCACATTGCTTTCCGCCATTAATGTTCATCCCTGGTGAACTGTTACTTAGTACATTCCCTCGCTGAAACACAGTGTGAGGACTAAGGTGCCATCTCAATGTTTATTTG
Source organism: Thryonomys swinderianus (assembly GCA_004025085.1). NCBI lineage: Eukaryota > Metazoa > Chordata > Mammalia > Rodentia > Thryonomyidae > Thryonomys > Thryonomys swinderianus. Next base: position 13,421 of record PVIC010004782.1, on the reverse strand, counting down.
CTTCAGAGCGCCCTTTCCCTACAAGGAAAACATAAGTCTTTTCTGATCCTGGGGAATCTCATCTATTGAGGCCTTGGAATCCTTTATAGAACAGAGATCCTGGGAGAGTTATGAGTGACAATGCGGTATCTTGATCAGTTTTCTCATCGCTCCAAAATAATACTCAACATCTTTAATTTCAAGGAGGAAAGCTTTATTTGGGTTCTCACTTACAGTCAGTCCATGGCTGACTGGATCCACGGCAGGATGGCATGGAGAGGGGCATGCAGAGAAGCTGCTGAGGTCAGGGTGGCAGGAAGTGGAAGTGAAAGAAAGAGGTGGGTAGGGAGATAGACCATTCAGGACACACTCCCAAGTGACACTCCTCTTCTGACCAGATTCTGCTCCTAACAGCAAATCAGCTACAGCCCCCAAATCCAGTCACTTTCCCAAAGTCCTGCCTATAAGCACATGAAGCTCTTGGAGGGCATCTAGATATAAACCATAACATTCCATCTCTAGGAGTTGTCAAAACCTTAATAGTTTCAGCATTGCTGAAAATCCACATCTAGTGTCTCCTCTGAGGCTAAAGGCAAATTCTTCGCTATGAGCCCTTGCAGATGTAAAAAAGAAATTAAACACGACTAACATGCAATAGTACATGGTAAGCATTTCCATTCCAAAAAGGAGAAATACAGGGATAGAAACCATTAGGAGCAAACCAAGATTGAAACCAAGCAGGACAAGCATTAAATCCTATAGCTTGGTTTCCAGCACCCAGGGCAAGATGTGGTAAGATTCAAATTCCAAACAGCTTAGGTAATTCCACTTCCACAGCATTACCTGTGGTTGTAATCCTTATGGCTTCATTGTTGACTGGTTTTGCTCACTCCTTGAAGCATTCCTCACATGTTCTACAATTTAGCTTTTCCAATTTCCTGTCTCCACTGCACATTCAGCTTTATACACTGGCCATTTAAGGATGCCTGACTTCTTGGGCCTTCTGAAATCTAAGTGGAAGCCTTCCTGATCCCATACCCTTGAGATCTGCATGTCTCTAAAATCAGCTCCATATGCACGATACCAAGGTCTACCACCAGTTTGATCAATGGCTAGGACCTCTGAATCATGGCTGCACTGGTCTCTGAGTACTTTCATGGCTAAGCTCTGTGAGATAAATATTGGAGAATCAATTTCTTAGGTCTTAAGCAGAGTACCCCAGGCTCTCTTCCCAAAACAAAGTCTTTCACTTTTGCAGTTTTGAGCTCCTGATGGCTAGGACCTTGCTGGGTCCTCACATACCCTTAAACCATTTTTCCTATTGTCCTAATGCAAGGTACTTTGTTCCTTTTTAATCTTTTCAGCAACCAAGTTATCCTATAATCCAACTTTATCAGAGTTCCCTTTTTGGTAAAAGTCAAAACATTTAAAATCACTTAGCTATGCTATTTTCTTTAGAGTCTAAGCAAAGATTGACTAAAACTACCAAAAGTACCCATGCCACAGCTGGAGTCTTGGGCTGCCTTGAAATTTCCTTTTCTAGATTATCTAGTCTGCCACCCTTGATCTCAATCTCCTGTGGAGTTTCAGGACACAAGCAAAATGTAGACTTTTTTTTTTTTTTGAGACAGGGTCTCGCTTTGTAGTTCAGCCTGGCCCTGAGCTCACTATGTAGCCCAGGCAAGCCTTGAACTCACACCAATCCTCCTGCTTCTGCCTCCAGAGTGCTGGGATTATAGGCATCAGCCACCATACCCAGCACTTTGGTATGTGATACTGATTGCTGGTGGGCATGAGTCACCATGCCCAGTATTGTTGTATGTGGTTATAGGGGGCCAAACCAGGGACCTTGCGCTTGCTAGGTAAGTGCTGGAACCACTGAGCTAAATCTCCAGCCCTCATGGGCATTTTAAAATCAGTATTCTGGTCTACTGAAGTCCAGTCAGAATCTCATAGAAACCTTGGCTCACAGCCTTCTAGGACCGCGTCTCCAGCTGGCATCTTCACACTCTTTCCACACACCAACTTTCAATGATTCTGAACCCTATGGTCAGGTAGCTGTCAATGACCCTACCACTGGTACCCAAATCTGTCTTAGTCTCTTATGTCACTGTTAAGACACAATATCTGACACCTCTATAGGAGGAAAGGTTTATTTTGGCTCATGTTTATAGTCTACGGTCAGCTGGTCCCAAAGCAAGAGAGCATGGAGAGGGGCACAGTGGAGGAGAAGCTGCTCGTGTCAGATGGCCAAGAAGCCAAGGACGAAGAGAGGAGTAGAGGAGGGCAATAAACCACCCCAGTGACCATTCTCTTCTGACTGATCCTACTTCTTAACAGCAAGAGATCTAGAGAACTCATAATCCAGTCATCTCACCAAGCCCCACCCATGAGCCCATGAGACTCCTGGGGAGACTTCTAGATCTAAACCATGACAAATGGCAATATATGAAATCCATTTTAAACACTCTCCACCCTTAGCTTTTAATCATTCATTAGACTGATCCTGTCACTTCAAGTAAATGTTTTAATTAAAATGATAGTTCAAGCAGCTAGCAGCCCTGGGGCTTGGAGCAGTTGTAAGGATAAATATACTGCCAAAAGTCCAATCCTATTTTCCAAGGTGCTGCCTACAGACCCCTCCCACTTGCCTCTCTCAGCTGGAAACAGTGGGCTCTGGTAAAGGAACCAATGCAGAGCCTTGGCCCTCCTTGCAAACAGAATGTGCTGGCACGCGTAACACCTGGTGCTATCTGCTGACAGCTCCTGCCCCGTGTGTCGCTGGCAGGTTTACATCTGAGAAGTTCCTGCTTCTTCACCTCGGTACTAACAATGGCTCCTTAGCTCATATTTAACAGAACAGGAAGTCTAGAGTCATATATTTAAAGACAGGCTGGGTGACAGCCATCAGGGACGTAGGTGTACCCTGACATACATTAGTATAATAAACCGTGGTTTTGTTGTTTTTGTTTCGTTTTTGAGACAGGGTCTCACTTTGTAGTCCAGGCTGGCCCTGAGCTCACTATGTAGCCCAGGCAAGCCTTGAACTCAGCAATCCTCCTGCCTCTGCCTCCCAAGTGCTGGAATTACAGGCGTGAGCCACCACAACCAGCACTGTGGTAAGTGGTATGGATTACTGGTGGGTATGAGTCACCATGGCTGGTATTGTAGTATGTGGTTACTGGGGATCAAACCAGGGATTTTGCACTTGCTATGCAGGCACTAGAACCACCCAGCTAAATCTCCAGCCCATTGGTTTGGTTTTCTAAAACAGGGTCTCACTATGTAGTTCAGGCCAGCCTTGAACTCACTATGTAGTCTAGGTTGGGCTCAAACTTGCAGAGATTCTCCTTCCTCAGCCCCCTGAGTGCTGGCATTATAGGAATATGCTGTCATTCCTGGCTCTAAACTGATTTTGAGAGACTCGGCTTTCCATGGGAAGGACACAAGGATCCTTTGGGATAAAGAAACAATAGACCAGGGCCAGAGGGTTAGCTCAGCAGTTCCGGCACCTGCCTCGCAAGCACAAGGTCCTGAGTTCTATCCCCGGTGACCACATACAATGCTGGGCGTGGAGACTCACGCCCACCAGCAATCAATACCAGGTACCACAGTGCCAGGCGTGGTGGCTCACACCTGTAATCCCAGCACTCAAGAGGCAGAGACAGGAGGATTGCTGAGTTCAAGGCTTGCCTGGGCTACATAGTGAGCTCAGAGCCAGCCTGACCTACAAAGCGAGACTCTGTCTCAAAAAAAAGAAATAGTAGACCAACCAAGTGATGTATCTGACCTCTGGCCTTGATTAATAGAATAAATATACTACAAATTGTATGTATTTCATACTTTGGGTCCACATTAAAAAAGATTTTAGAGGGCCAGGGATTTAGCACAGTGGTTTTGGCATCTCTTTGGCAAGCACAAGGTCCCAAATTCAATCCCCCGTACCACATACCACAATGCCAGGTGTGGTGGCTCACACCTGTAATCTCAGCACTCAGGAAGCAGAGGCAGGAGGATTGCTGTGAATTCAAGGCTTGCCTAGGCTACATAGTGAGTTCAGGGTCAGTATGAAATACACAGCGAGACCCTATCTCAAAAAAGAATAAATAAATAAATAAATGGCATTTTAGAAAGTACTCAATTATCAAAAATAAAGTTTGAAAACTATTGGGCAAAAAAATAACACAGAGAGGAAGTGGATTTCCTCAAGAATGCACAGGCTACTTCATCTCTCCACATAGCCTGAGAAGCCACAACTTTGCATGGGCTCCAGGGCCTGCAGAGATTGCTGGGCTGTGGTAAAATGATGTTGGAGTTTGTATTTGTCCCTAGAGTTTAACTCAGTGATTGCCAGCACAGCTAGTTAGCATTCCGGAAGCTGAACCTGGCCTTAAGAAAAAGGCTGTAATTCAATGTTGAACTTTCTGTGCCTTCTGCTTAAATTGTAAACCCTCTAAGGTATAACCCTAAATTCTTTCTCTGACTTCTTTAAGTCAGGCAACACTGGGTCCCCAAAGCCTGTGTGGACCCATGCTCACTGTAATAATGACAGGACCCAGATGCCTTGCAGGAGAGAGGCTGGGCGGCTGGGGAGTGTTTGGACATGCAGAGGACAAAAAGCATCTTTGCCTCAAGAGATATTTAGCAGATATCTAGGGAACACCACACAGACCATTAGCCTGGCTCTGCACGGGACCTGTGTGGAAGGAAGCTCAGACTGCATTTGGTTTTCTTGGCGGAAGGATTGGATCAGAAGCTTTGGATTGGCTTTGTGCGCTAGGCAGCAGGGAAACATTCAGGTGGGTGAGTCAGGGATGCATTATGATGAAAGTGGTGCTTTAGGCTTTATTTGGCCTTTTTAGAAAGGACAGAGCAGCAGATCTGAGAGCAGCAGGAACAGCACAAGAATATAGTTCAGGGCTTTGAACAAAGGTGCTACTTGCTTTTGAAAACAACATCAAAGTTGTTTGATGACTTATTGAGTCACTTGGAAATAGTGACTCAATAAGTACTTGGAAGCCAGGGGTAGTGAGGCAGGCCTGTAGTCCTAACACTTGGGAGGCTGAGACAGGAGGATCTCTGTGAGTTCATGACCAGCCTAGGCTACATAGTGTACTTAGAAATTCAAATTTGTGCCAGGCATGGTGGCTCATGGTTGTAATCCCAGCACTTGGGAGGCAGAGGCAGGAGGATTGCTAAATTCAAGGCTTGCCTGGGCTACATAGTGAGCTCAGGGCCAGCCTGAACTACAAAAGTGAGACCCTATCTCAAAAAAAAAAGAAATTCAAATTTGTTTGTTTCAGAATATAGTCAGTCTCTTCCATTCCTATTGTATCTTAGTTTGTCCCCTCAAATTTCATCAGATCTTGTAAAAAAGCATTGCTGGGTTATACAATGCTCCATAAGTGGAGGTTGTTCTATGGTTGCCCCTTATCAAATTTTATTGTATCACATTGATAACCATACTTTCAGATAAAAATCAAGAAAGCCTGGGGTGGGGGTGTGAGTCATTGTTAGAGCGCTTGAGGGCCCCAGGTCCATCCTCAGCACCAAAAAGGAAAAAAAAAAAAAAAAACCTCAAGAAAGCCTGCTGATTTTTATCGTGAGGTTGAAAGAAATTTTATTTTCAAGTAGGCTGTTTGAAAGAATTGCATGAGATACTGAAAGCAGCCTTTCAATACTACTGTAAGTCATTTCAACAGGCCAGGTGTTTTCTGGGAGAAACCAAACTCCAAGGTTTAAAAAGAATCCCGCTGACAGCTGCCGAAGAAGGAACTAGCAAATATAAATATTTTAAAGTCAAAGAAACACCCCTCCCTCTCTCAATACTTCCTTTGCACCTCTTTGGATACTGTCCTCATTCACTTGAATTAGGCTTTTAATTCCTAAAGCACCTCAAAATGTTGGAATAACCAATTCGAAAACCAGCTTTTTGAGGAATCTCACCCACTCTAGGCTAAACTCCAGGGAAGGCCTGTCCTTAATACTTTTTGTTGATATTTATCAGTCAGCTGTGGTATGAAAACAACTCTCAAATACCAATATCTTACAACATAAACATGTATTTATCACTCATCCTAGGTGCAGGCAGTTGCACACTGGCTGGGGCTCTGTCATACTTGTCTTTCTACTCTGAGCCTGGTTTGATCACTTTCCTGGTGGTGGGAGAACCCAGGGAGCTGACACTGCTGGAGAAATTCTGGAGGTTTCCATGGTGTTGGCTAAGGAAAGCCCCATAACCAAACCCAGGGCAGGAGGACGGGGAAAAGAATCGCCTGGCAGTGGCTGGGAAGGTGTCAACTGCTGACAAGAAAGGGCACCGCAGAATTGGCAGCAGCAGTACAATTACTCACCATCTCCCCGACATCCATTCATTCAGCAAGTTTTCAGGGTTATCTACAGCCTATATACCACACACAAAATAAATGAAAAGAAGAGTGAGCTAGGCTCTCCAGATATGATGCCTTTGGAAAGGATACTGCTGAGAATGTGCTCGGCCAGTCCATCAACACGGTTTAGTGACTGACCCAACTGTGGCTTCAGAAGTTTAAAGATCAAACCTAGAGCCTCCTTAGAGATAATAAATCTTTTACTTACCCCCCTCCTTTTTTTTTTTGTATTGAAGGACTGGGCCCAAGGCCTTCTTACTAAACTATAACCCCAGGTCTTTTATGGTATTAAAACAGGGTCTTGCTAAGTTGCCAGGCAGGGTAGAACCTTCTCTCCTCCTACCTCAACTTCCCAGAGTGCTGGGACCATAGGCACATGCTACCATGCCTGGTTTACTTCCTATAAGGATCCATTTCCTTACTTTACAATGATAAAACAGAGCTCAACACTACAAACTTGGAAGAGAAACTGTGAAATGATTCAACCCATTCAGCAGGAAAGAAACTTGTAGAAATATCCTAAGGAGCCAGGCATGACGGTGCATGCCTGTAATTCCAGCACTCTGCAAGGCTGAGGCAGAAGGATCACATGTTTAAGTCCTGCCTGGACAACTCAGTGACTTAGCAAAACCCTGTCTCACGTGCACGCACGCGCGCGCGCGCACACACACAGAGCCAGGGATCTCTCTCAGTCCTCAGCAAACAAGGTTACAATGTAGCTCAAAGTAAAAGCCTTGGATTTTATCAATACCCAGTACCAAAAACAAAATGTTCTAAGGGAAATGAATGTTTTATTCACTCTACTTGGCCTTCTAGGAAATTTTAAAGTCCAGCTCAGGAGCGGCTCTTCAACAACCCCTTATACCTGTCATTCTGTGCACCCAACCTGAGTCACACTTCTCACCAAAGCGGGCTTTTGTATATTGAAAGCTTTGAGAGATTTGCCCTGGCTGGTAGGGTCTTTTTTTGTGGAATTCCTACTCCTCCTGTGCTCTGACCTGAGTATGTCGGCCCTGGCTTTCTGGGGAATCAACGTTCCTGTCACAGCTCAGCATCTGGCCTCAGGCCGACACCCCACATTCTTTCCCATAGATATGCCGACTGAGCATTTGGTCTCCTCAGCAGGAGTTGGTGAGGTGTCTCCTATGATCACGATGACTCTGTATCCAGAGACTCATTGCTGCAGAGTAAAGCGATGGCTTTTACACCTGGAAGCATTTGAAAGCAGAACCATTAAAGCTCTGTTGGCTACCTTTTGGGTTGCTCTGTGTTTTCTAGTGACTTTTCAAAATTCTTTCACTAAGGCATTGGACTTGGTTAGATCCCATATACTTTACTATCTACTCTTGGTATTGATCTATTCAATACCCACCTTCCTCAGTAAGCCGGAAGAGCCATTATAGTGGAGATTTTACCTGTTTTTTTCATCACTATGGTCCCACGACTCAGAAAAATACTGGCATGCATTAGGTGGTCAGTACATAGTCACTCATTTGCTGATTTACCAATATTAAACTAACTGCTTAATGTTTTCAAGTTATTTTTTTAACTAAATTTATAGAACTGGGGGATGATCTAGATTACTTTCAAAGTTCTCATCAGATAGATATGATTTATATGCAGGATTTGGGGCTGAAGCACAAAAGCAAGCACGGTGAATCTTCTATCTATTTGGCTGCCCCTGAGAGAGGAAGATTTGAAAAGAAAAAAAAAGAAATGGTATGGAAAATAAAATCTTTCATCAGCCTCTTCCTTATACACAAGGAGACCAGCAGGTGGTACTTTCCACGCACTCTCTCATTTCATCTGTACAGCAGCCGAGCAAGGTGGCACTCTTACTACTACGGCTGTCACCAGTGGGGAGACCGAAGTTGAGAATTTAGTCAGTGGCTGAGGCTGGGCAGCCAGAAAGTGGTGGAACCTGGACTGAAGCTAGCCCTAAAGCTACACACCCTTAGCTACTAGGCACACTCCCTCTCTGGTAAATTGAGGCCTGACTCCAAGGGTTTTGAACTCTAAACTCAAAGCATCTTCAGATTTCAAGATGTAGAGCACATTAGTCTAGGGAGACATGCAGCCCAGATATGTTCTCGCCCGCCTCCAAGCTGCTCCGGGCTGGGGCTGGCTTGAGGTCTCTAGTGTCTGGAGGTCTGTACATTGTCTCTGGACCTATTCACAACATTTTCTTTCTTTACCAAGGAGCTCTGAAGAACACCCAAGAAATCTGGACCTCTGGCATCCCTCCCCTAATCCTGTGGAGTTAATCTCCCTCCCCTAGGGACCAGATCAACTAGGGTTTGTTGGATGGCCCCTGAACTTAGTCTGGTGAGCAGAGCTGGCTGTGGCTCTGTGCTGTGACCTGCCCAGAGGAGTTGCTGGTGGCTAGAAATTCTTATCAGAAGAGATGTAGGTGGACAGGGAAGTGGCCGAAAATGACCAGAGGGGCAGCGTTCCCTGGGGGCATTCATTTAAACATGGAGTAATTCTCTTTACAGGTCTCCAGTGTTCCCTTCTCCTTTCTCCCTTGGGTTACCTCCTTGATAAAGGTGGCGTATAGGTAGTAGGACCTAGGAAGTAGGAAGAGTCCAGAAAATAGGGACCAACCTGTGTGTATATGTGTGTGTGTGTGTTTGTGTATACATACAAGTGAGAGAGAAAGCCAGTTAGTTCTTAAACTGAAGGAAAGGAGTACAAGTTAGACCAACTGTACTGCTTCTTACTCGTTTACTATCGATGAACTTTGAAGTCCACAGAGTTCTGTGCAGAAGTCTGAGTCCCAGTTCAGCCCCTATGAAGCCACCTATGATAGCAGAGCCCCCTCCGGGTGCTGAAAGAAATAAAGAGGCATACCAGCCAGGGCTTTGGAACCACAGGCCTCTTTAACACATTAAAACTGTACCCTGGCTGGGCATAGTGGCTCACACCTGTAATTCCAACACTTGGGACGCACAGGCAGGAGGATTGCCATGAGTTCGAGGCCACCCTGGGCTATATAGTGAGTTCAGAGCCACCCTGATTTACAAAGTGAGATGCTGTCTAAAAAAAGAAAGAAAAAATTATAACCTGATTTTAGCCTGGAACCCTTAAACTAGAAAGCAATAAGATTATTTTAACAGAATGTTCCTGATGGAATGTGTCTTCTTGTCTTTCAAAATCCATAACCTCCATGGAATAAGCATTTATTTCAAAGGGGAACCATGCAAAAACATATCTGAGACTCTGGGATTAATTTCCATCAGAACCAGTTTATGAGCTGTACAACCTTGTCTCATTAATTTGTAAAGTATTTTAGATCTTACATATAACTTAGTTTAATCATTAGATTGGGTTCAAAAGAGTTGTGTTTCTTAACCAAAATTAAGCAATACTTCTTAATTTTTTTTTCTATTTTTTGTCTGTTGAAGCCCTGCCAAAGTGCACAATGCACATAATACATAGAATGGCTCTCACAGAATTTCTGGATTCCCAGGTAAAAACTCACCACCATCTTCCAAGAATTAGTGCACATCTGTAATCTCAGTTACTCAGGAGGCTGAGGCAGGCAGACTGCAGATTCAAGGCCAACCTAAGCAATTTAGTGAAACCTTGCCTCAAAATTTTAAAAAAAAAAAATTTCTTTTTGAGACAGGATCTCATTTTGTAGTTCAGGTTGGCCCTGAGCTCACTATGTAGCCCAGGCAAACCTCAACTCAGCAATCCTCCCACCTCTGCCTCCCAAGTGGTGGGATTACAGGCGTGAGCCACCACGCCAGGCACTCTGGTGTGGTACTAATTGCCGGTTGGCATGAGTCACCACACCAGGTATTGTTGTATGTGCTTACCAGGGATTGAAGCAGGGACCTTGCGCTTGCTAGGCAGGTGCTAGAACCACTGAACTAAATCTCCAGTCCTCAAAATAAAATTTTTAAAAAGGAATAAGGAGTAGCATAATGGTCAAGCATTTGCCTATATTTAGGAGGCCCAGGATCAATCTCCCTTACTGAAAAAAAGTATTTCAAATAATCTACCACAGTTCTTAGCAGCAAGTATTTTCTGTGCACAAGCAGCAGTCCAGTTGGGGAAACTGGTTGCCCCCCAACCCAGGCATGGCCCAGAGGTAAAGCACACCACTGTGGGCGAGTCCCTGACGCTCAACCAGGTTCATACTGTCGTTTCTGTAGCAGCCATGGTTTTGGTGTGTTCACCGCTAGGGGGGCCTGGCAGCTGTCTCTACCACTGCAGGAGCCCTCTGTCAATTTAATTTAGCCAATTCAACTGAACTAGTCACAGCCCTTGGAAAAAGCACCAGACCGGCTGCAGTTGCCCTGGACACTCCCGCAGTCGCCTGGGATGGAGGAGAAGGGCACCAGGAGCTTTTGTTTGGCTGCTTCTCCCACAGGCAGGAGGGTTTGGGGCTCACATAGACATTCTGTGTCTCAGAGTGGGTTTCTTTCTCATACGCCAATGGCTGTTGGGAAGAAAGTTGATTAGCTCATTTAAATTTGTTTGTTTTTGAGACAGGGTCTCACTGGGTAGTCCAGGCTGACCCTGAACTCTCAGACTGCCTTCCCCAGCCTCCTGAGTGTTGAGAGCCACCATGCCCTGCTCATTTCATCCTTAAACTCCTGGGAAAGACAGTGTTGTTCTCATTTTAGAGAGGAGGAACTCCAGACACGAAAAGCTAAATAACTTACAGAGTCAAAACCAGTTAGCTAATAATTAGGAGAACTGGTATTTAAACTAGCAGGCTTTCCCGCACTGGACACTGTCTCTTCCCATTTCCTCCTGGCCTCTGTGAATTGCTCCTCCCTGCAGAACCCTAGGGAATGAAATCACTTCGCTGACTTCAGAAGGGCCATAACAGCCCCTTGGATACCTAGGATTAAGACTCACTTGTTTCTATAATGATCTCCCTGACCCTGGTAAACTCCTTCTATGTCTGGGCCTCGATTTGCTGTGTAAAATGAGAGGTCAGAACTAGATGCACCCTCAGTGCTGAATGTTTTACATACCTTCCCCTTCCCTTTCCCCTCCCTCCCCTCCCCTCCCCCTTCCCGGTCCCTCCTCCCCCTTTCGTTCCCATCAGCTCACAGCTCTCTACTATGGTGTGGCCCTTTCTGACCCCAAGCTATAAGAGTGCGCCACCATGACACGTATGCTTACTGTCCGTTTCACACTTGGCTAGGTTGCTACACTCTCTCTCCTTCGATATCTTATCTGAACTCATCTGAATTCCTCACATAGTTTTGTTTAACTCCTACATAGTATTCCAGTTTATGAACAAACCACAATACATTCTAATTCTTCCATGAAAGGGGGTTGTTCCCATTTTTTTCAATGTTGTGGTCGATATTCTCTCACTTGCTTTTGTCTGAATATGTGAGAAGACTCTGGAGTAAGTGTCCAGCAGGCATTGGCTGAGTCACGGGGTTTGTGCGTTCGATGTTACAAAATCGCTCCCTGCAGTGGTAGCACCAGCGCAGGCTCTCACAAGCAATTTGTAGCAGTTCCGTTTCCCATTTCCTCACCAATTACTGTCAACCTTAATTTACCCCCGAGCTAGCATTTTCAGGGCATTTGTATCATGGTGTTAACATTTCTGATAGTCACTTATCTGTCCTACTGAGCTGTAAACTTTGTGAGGGTCGAAGTCTGGTTTAACTCATTTTTATATTCCTCACACAAAATTTATTGAGCTTAGTAAGTATGTAATAAAGAGCTGTGAACACAATGATGAACAGAACTAATTCATTTTGACAGAGAGATACCGAGTTCCACTAGGTCAGGGCTTTCTCCTTGTCTCGGTCTTCGTGAAGACATGGGCAGGGAAAACCCAAGAACTACAGAGATGCTTGGCCACAGTGGTCATGACTGGCCTGGAGATCAAAGGCCTGACAATCAGCAGAGGACTGTGACCAGCCTTGGAACATTCGTCATCACCATATGTACTGAACATGTATTGATTGACCTGAGGGACCAATTTCCCAGTCTCTGGGGCAGCCTGATGAAGCATGGAGAGGCCTGTCTCTGATGGGAGCACCCCCAGCCATGGTCCCACCCCGTTACTAAGGCAAGATACAGCCCATGTGTCCTTTGGACTAGGGTGCTGCCTGACCTGTGGTAAATGCCTCCCCTTTTGTCACCCCTACAGTTCCTCCAGGCTGACTCATTTTCTAAATAAGCTGCTTGTGGTTTTTGGTGTGACATCACATGTGGAAGAATGAGTAATTTTTCAAGAACCAGAACTCTATTTGATCAGAATAAGATATGTAGGGTATGTTACTCATGATTTTAGGACAAGGGGTCAACACGGGTATCAAGGTCTCTAAACTTCTGCCCCTCCCCTGGGTCTGAGGAGAGAGAGGAGCTGAAGGGATGAAGCAAACAGGGACATGAAGATTTTTGCACACTTGTTTTGTAATCACACTATGTAAAATTGAATAAAATTATATTGTTGATTTTGCTAGATTAAAGTCATATGGCAAAGGAACTAAGGCTCTGGGTTCTGCTGTACTGCTTCAGTTTAAATTCCAGTTTTACCGGAAGCAAGTTATCCAACTTGAATGTGCCTCCATTTCCTTGGGTGTAAAGTAATAAAAGAGCATATCCTATGGGCTTGCTGTGAGAAATAAAGAGGTTGCTTATATTAAGTGCTTCGAACAGAATCTGCTTCACGGATGCTAAGGAATTGTTAGGAAATATTCCTTTGAATCCATCACAATGTTTATGCTTTTGGTAAGTGCTCAATAAATGTTTTTGATTAAATAAATGCATTCTGTCAGCACATGTCTGGAACTGGGGGGTGGAAGCACATGAGTGGAAGGCTCTTGGCTGTGAAGGGGAGAGCAGGCCTCAAGATGGGCACACCACCAGCTCTTTGGTGCTGAAGGCAGCAAGCACGACAGGGCAGTGGCCAGGTTTCTCTAACCTCCCTGTTCTGCTAAAGTAGGACTTAAAATTTCTCATGTGGAAGGTTTCCCCCTAATCTGTATAAGGAAGAACAATGATTTTTTTTTTTTTTTTTTTTTTTAGTGCTGAAGATTAACTCAGGACCTTCACACTGAGATACAACCC